>JAPYYW010002799.1:0-18176 GCA_030522545.1 Cremastinae sp. A BG-2022a
ACTAAAAGTAAAAATATTAAGCAAGAATTGTTTAAAGATCTTCATTTAGAAGGTTGCATATATAAAGTTTCATCCCTTTTCTGTTTCATATAAGGTTTTCTCATCCCTTGGTATCATTTTGAGGTATTTCGACAGTTCACGATTATAAAGATCGTGATACAAAACTTTCTAGTAAACTTAACAAAAACAAATCAAATGGCTCCAAAAAAAAACAGTACACGTACTGTGAAAAACGAGGCAAGTCCATTTACAGGATGCATAGTTGTTGAAGAAATGATTGATGAAAAATATACCTTGAAAAAGCATACTTGCCGAGTTTATTAAACAAAATCTAACTCAAAAATCTAAGACATAATTATGTCTGTTTTTTTTTGCTTTATTTGCAAATTTTTCACTGTCGCTGCCACTATTTATTAATTATTTGGGATTTCACTTACTTCGCATTTATTCCACATTAAATATTAATGTTAAAATGTATTTTGTAGGTTATTAAATAATTCCCGCGTATCAATGGAAGTAATATAATAATAAATAGTTTATCGGAACATAGAACGATGCTATTTGTGGCTTGTATTTTGGTGGGGGGACATGTGTGATATAGATATGGGGGACAGATGTGATATATATATTCGTGAAAAAAAAGTGAAATTTTAGAGCATGTCAAATTATGAGATGTCATGAATGGCAATAAAAGACGGATTTAAATGAAACAAACGCTATTTGAAAGAAAAAAATCGATTTAGTAAAGAAATGCCTTGAGATTTCCAGTTTCGTAAAGAGTTTCGGCGCTATTTCCAATTAAAGTTAAAAAAATTCAAAAAAATGCAATCTTACTGTTAATAGACACGGTTGCCTTGACGCTCTGACGTTGTCGATGTCGATTTTGTTTCTTTCATTATTTGGCGTTAAGACACTACCGTGTCTCTTGATGATAATTATTAGGGTTTTTTTGTGATTCGATATGGCAGATCTAAACAAAAAACTTGTTATTTTGTTAATCACTGAAAAATATGCAATTATTACAAAAAGTAGAAATTCTTTATCAAGTTTTTTTGAAGAGATGAAGTAAAATAATAGGACATGTAATAGATATACAAATCGCGCACCTCCATCTTTTCCTTAAATATTTGACAAAATTGGCCACACCACGAAACATCTGAATTATTGAAAATTGAAGTAAATGAAGATGTACAACGATCATGGGGATTTTCTAGAAAAATAATCCTCTCATTGTTTGGTATTTTGGAGTGCCCTTCTGTTTCTTTTACAAAATACGGCAGTTCGCTGGAGAGCTATACGTTAATTACTTTCTTTTTTTCTAAGGCTATTCCTCACTTTTCTTACTGCGACGAGTGCGACGCGAGCAAGCTCATGGCTTGTCGCAGAGAATTAAAAAAATATGCGGAGGAACATGGAATTTCCCTCACTCTGACGCCCTTTTTCATCAAAGCGGCCTCGAACGCCCTTCGCGAATTTCCACAACTCAATTCCTGGGTCGACGAGGATTCTCAGTGGCTGAAAGTTTTTAAGGAGCACAACATCAGCCTCGCCATGGACACTCCGGACGGTCTGGTCGTTCCGAATATAAAGAACGTTCAAAATCTGAGCATCCTCGAAATTGCGACGGAGCTTAATCGGCTGCAGGAGCTCGGGAAAAAATGTTCGATACCCATGCAAGATTTGAACGGAGGAACGTTTTCCCTTTCGAACATTGGAGTGGTGAGCGGAAATCTACAAAAAAAAACATCACATGCTTTCATCAATTATAGATTTTAAACAATATATTTAAAAATTGATCAATAATTTAGCAATATTATGAATTTTAATCAATCATTTCAAATAATCAGTCAATATAAATTTAAGGCTGTTGAGTTCGTAGGGGGAAAAATCAAAAGTTTGACAACGTTTTTCTCCCATACGAGAAATCAGTTGAAAGTAAAAATTTATTAAGAAAAGTTTCTGCAAATCAACTGAAGAAAAATATATTTGAAATTCAAGATGATCCAGCGACAGGTCTATGGCTCAATGTGATTGCACAATAAAGAAAACGATGAAATTTTTTTGAATAGATAGATGAAGTTTTTTTAACGCCACACAAAGTTCAGTGAAACATTTAATTTCTTTTAACACGTGCTCTTGGGGGAAGGTATAAAAAATAGTCACTTTTGACAATGAATATTTTAATGAGGAGCTCCCTAATCGCCATGAAATGTTTACACAACCTCCTAGAGATGTTACGTAAAATTATCAAAAAAATTTCATCATTTTCGACTTATCCTTAAAATTTTTTAATTCAAGTCAATAGTTTTATTATTTTTAATCATTGATTACTCTGAACTTTATTGAAAAAATGATTATTTTGACAGGTCGGTGGAACTTACACGAAACCCATAATACTTTCGCCCCAAGTCGTGATCGGTGCGATTGGAAAAATCCAGAAATTGCCCAGATTCGATTCAAACGACAACATAATGGCGAGGGAAATATTCTCGGTGAGCTGGTCAGCGGATCATCGGGTTGTCGACGGCATGACGATGGCCAAATTCTCGAACCGTTGGAAATATTACCTGGAAAATCCGTTGCGCTTGCTATTTGGAGAAGCTTCAGAAAAATAAATGCTCCTACGAAAAATGAATCATTTTACGAAGAGAAAATAAATTTTGTTTTTACGAACATCAGTAATATGCGTGAAAGAAAAGTATTATTATCATTCTCACTCTCCAGGTTATTTGCTTACAATCTCACAATCTTATTGCGATTCTTATTCCTTCGAAAAATGTTGACCGTCGAGCTCTGTCATCGCGCTCGACTCTTTTGTTTCGTCTTTTCCACTCCTTATATGTATATCATAACGTTTGATAAATTCTTCCATTCAACACTACGCCGTTAATGTAGACATTACAAATTTTCGAAAAAACGTATATAGTCAGTCTGTTTAGTTGGAGTAGGAGAAGTAGAAACGACCTACGTCAATTTTTCTCTTTTCTTCTTTCGCATCACACGTGGTCCTTGGATTATCGTTAATTATTACTTATTTACAATCTAAATCCGCATTTTGACCTGCGTTCTCACTCTCTCGGTTCTTGTATCACCGGAATATTTGCTCTTATTGTTTTCTTTTTCTTCTTCTTCTTCTTCTTTTCTCTTCTTACTTGCGCTCCTCTGTTGAAAAAATCTCGAGATTTATTAGTTTGTTAATTATTTTTAAAAACGCTTGCACGATCGAAACACCAACGTTCAATTCAACAATAGTTTTCTTGACAGAAATATCAACTGTGTGTCAATTCAAATGATGTTTTACCGAGAGGAAAAATATATATGTATATATCACCATTCGCGTTCTCATACTGATTGGAGGGAGAGCCCGGGACGTTCCAACTTGCCAGAAAAAAAATCGAATGGAAAATTCTAAACGAAAGATTTATTATTTTATGAAAACGACGTGATTTTCGTCCCAAAATAAATATAAACGAAATAAAAACAGTCATTTGGAATTTTCACGCGATTTCATTTGGCAAATTAAAAAAATAAAATATGGTTTTTTTGTTCCTCGTTTACAACTAAGCCCGGCTCGCCCTCCGGAGTATTATACTTAATAAATATTTTATATGAGTTTACACGTTACAGTCGGACTGCGATAAAAACTTACACAATCATTCGTAACCACACGAAAGAATTTGTTCTGCATGACTAGCCATCTAAATTGAACTCTCAGCGTTCATTGTGCAGAGTTGTCGCGTGCTCGCGCGCGTGTCGCTTTGTTCGTTATTTTTTTTTTCTTTTTTTTTCAACAGCAGTGAAAAATAGTATCCTGTCAATTTTTAGATATCGCAGCGAATCCTTACGCGATTGTTTCGCTTCCAACACGCAACGACGTATCACCATTAGTCACGAAACGAGTGAATCGCGCTTCAAATATTGCTTCGACGATTTTAACGCTCCGCCCTCCCGGATTTCTTAATTCTAGTCCCGTCGGAAATCAGGAAATCTTTCATCAGGGCGACAAATCTTATTATCCGTAATACTATAACGACGATTACAATTCACTCGGGATTTAATGGGCTGGATCTTTTCATCTTGTGAGATTTTTATCATATCGAGGGGATGGCGAAACGGAAATGTGTGTGCGTGTGTGTGTACGAAGACGAGAAAATTCTTCTTTTTTCCCCTCTCATGGCAGTTTTTCGTTCTACGACACTCATGCAAAAATTCTGACCCTGCTACTACATCGGTTATCCGAGAAAAATTATTTCAACGGTAAGAATATTCCAAAAATTGAGAGATATGTGAATGAAATAAACAATGATTGAAGCTAAGTGAAATGTGAGAATTTTCTTCTTTTCGAAATCGAAAATAGTAGATGAAGAATTCATTTGGCGACTATCAAGCAAAAAATGACGAAGCAACTTAGAATCCAGATGAAACATTTGCAACCAGTCGTAGAGTATCCTACACCGTTGATAATAGTGCGATACGTGTATAACATTATAATAATACTCGATAAAAGTACGGCACATAGAAGAATATTTTTCCTTTCTCTAACTACGTCTTAATTCGAATAACTATATCATATAAATTTTTTGTCTCATGTATAATATAAGTATATATATATATATATATATATATTGTTTGTTTTGTAATACGTTTTGTATATGATTAATAAATATTTGTTTTTTTTTGTTTCTGGCACATTGTCAGTACGATCAAACGAAACAAATTTTCATATTTTTAATTACATCATGTTTGTCGCTTCGTGCTCCGTCAGGTTTATTTTTCCTGGTACAAAGAAAACGCGACTTTGTGCTCGAGAAAACGTAGTGTGCGTTTTTTGTTCAGTGTGAAAGGAAGAGAAAGCCATCGAACAGATAATTTTTCTAATAGACAACAAACATTTGCTCTCGCTAATTTTCTAGCAAAAAACCTTCTCCTTCGAAGAGCCAACAACTTAAAAATTTATCCTAAGCTCGTATACGTACTTTTAACAAACGAAAGTAAAAAATAGCATGATTCGGTGATTCGTCCTACTTTTTTTTTATCTCTTTGTCGTAAGTGGGCGTGCGGATCGAGAATCTTCGACAAAAAAAAAGAAAAAAATAAAGAAAAAAACAGAAAGAAAAAGATTCGATCTTGGACGCGCGACTTGAAGGTACGTGAATTGTTCTTGCGCTTAGTTCCTATCGAATTGGGATATTAAACGGAAATGTAATAGTACTCAGTCTAAACGAGGCGGATGGGTTTTTGTGTGTTTGCCAGCGTGCGAAATGCCTTTTTAACGCGATATAAAGCGCTTGAATCGTGTACTCGAGAAGTTTGCCTCATTGATGCCTGCTTATCATCATCGACACGACTGCCCCAGTCGACCGAAGAACAGCTACCGCAGTGTTGTGATCCGATTTAGTGAAATCTACTCCGTCGACCTCGAGGATTTTGTCGCCTGGACGAAGAGCCCCTTGTGCCGGCCCGTCCGGATTTACTTTTGTCACGATTATTCCCTGCTCGATTGAAATCATTTTTCATTGATACACGAAACAAAATCTTTGGCTAGAATGAAATATATATTTACCGTCTCGGCACCGGCGATACCACCCGCTATGCTGAACCCGAGACCTGGACTTTTTCTCACCTGAACTGGCAACTGTCAAAAAGTATATTAATTATAGTTAAAATCCTTTTGAAAAATGGAAGAGAGCAGACAACTGATTACTTACAACATTGACGTTCCTGTGTTGTCCAAAGACCCACTTGGATCTCGGTTTTCGTTCGGAGTTTGCATCGTTTACATCATTTTCATTAAACTTTGAAATATCGAGAGATTCAAATTCAGCAACTGGTTCAGAAGCATTTGTATTGTTTTTGTCCGTATTGTTCATGTTTTGTCCTTCAACGTAATCTAAAGGATTCAAGGTCGAGAGCACGTTGGCATTTTTTTTGTCGTCCTCTCTCCCGTTTTTCGACATTGATCCGCTATTGTACGAGTCGAAGGATTCGTTTGGGCTGTTTCGACAAATCGTCTCCCCGTACGAGGAATTCCCGTTGTTCGTTTGGCGTTTCAGGGACCGATCTGACAGTCGCGTTTGCAGTGACAGAGGGCTGCGATATTTTTTCCCCGTTATCGGCGAGGTCGGCACGTCCGACGAATCGAATATTTTCCTCGTTCCGCTCTCGTTATCTTCCGAAAGGTATTTATCGACAGATTCTCTTTCCGGTGAACAAGGCTCGACGCTTTGCGTCCTGAATATCGGTATTTTGCTACGTTTCGATCCGAGACAATCCACAATGTTATTCTCGGCGCTCGGTGTCTCGACGAGACCTCGATCAGTCGTGTCACAAGTATCTCCAGAATTATCTCCATTCGTTCGGCCCTGTCCCAACTCGCTTTCGGACTCTTTTATTCTTACGCTATGCTGACGGGGCGGATAATGAGCGAGACTTGAATTTGTTATTGCCGACGGAGACGATGGATTGCTCGGTCTTTTAACTGTAATTAGCAATGCATTTAATTTATATCAATTATATTACGATAAAATAAATGATAATTTTGATAGAATTTGACGATGATAATACCGTGATTTAGTTGCTGAAAGAGCGCAGCTTTTTTCGAAAATGCTGCGGCGATGTGATAGGGAGGAGGCACGGGTGGAACCTCGTTCATTTTTCCGCTCGCGATGCTCGATCTGTCGTTGATTCTCGTATTCGGAGCCGCGTTCTTGTAAGGTTCGGCCAGTTTTTCTGACTCAACGATCTTCGCTGTGTTCGTTTTCGAATATTCGTCCGGCTTCCACGTAGAATTCACGTAATCGGCAATTGTCGGGCTCCTCGCGAGACATTCCGACGTCGGATTCCGCACGCATTTTGCTTCTCGAATCTCTGGGCTCATTTCCTTCGCGACCACGGTCCGATTCTTTTCCTCCTTGGAATTCTCGTTCTTGCTATTGTCCCTCTTCGAGGAACCATTGTAACATTTCTCGGGAGTTTCGGCAGTCGGGGAAGATATGTGAAAAGAATTCTATAACAAAAACGCAGTCGTTGGTCATTTGCTAGTGTGTTGAAGAAGAGAGAGAGAGAGAGAGAGAGAAAAAAAAAAGGACATTTTGTTTACTTTATTGCTTTTAGTTTGCGTCGGACAAGTCCCTGTGATGGAAGCCACCCCGAGAACGGACGTCGCTTTAGCGACGACAGCTTCCTTAATCATAGTCTCACGTTCAGCTTGGACCTACGAGCAGATATGTGATTGACCGTTGTGGCCATTTGTTGCTCCGTTATTTTTCGATATGCCGGCGAGGCTTGACACTCGAGAAAATTTAATCAATTAACAACGCGGGCTTACCCTCTGATCGTGCGCAGTCTGATGATGGAGGTTGCGGGCGTGTCTGGCAAGATTTCGCAGCTCTTTGGGATAGGGGGTTGGTGCACGATGTAACTGTCGTGGTAATTCGGATTCCACTTCGGCGGCAAAACATATTCTCCTTCCTGTGCCAACAATCGAGCCGGAAATGGGACCCACTGCTTGCTCCATTTCTATAAATAGTTCATAAATGAACGTATAAATACACCATTCGTAATAATTTATTAGAAATTGTCCCCTTGTTCCTGGCAACACATCGATCGATAGCGAACTCCGAGACTTTACCATTTCATTCCACACCCTCCCCCTCTTCCGCTTCTTCTTCTTCCTCCTCCTCCTCCTCCTCTTCTTCTTCCTCATTCTCGACTAAGGCGCAGCGTGTAACGAATTTAACGAATTTACCGAACTTGCTTGTGACAATGACGGGGAAAAAAAAAAAAAGAGAGAAGAAAAAAAAATCCGAGTTTCCGGTCGGGGATACAGCGAAAACGAAGCAAAAGGACGACGAGAGGAATGAAACTTACGTTCGAGTTCCTGGCGTTGCTTCTGCGGCAGCATGAAACAACTGAGAACCATCATGTCCTCCTCGGCGTTGAATTCTTGCTGCAGAGGTACGAGAGGCTGACTCTGATTGTCGCTGAGCCAGAGGGCCTTGAGATTGGTTAGATTCAGCATGGAGACGGGCAAAAATTGTATGCAGTTGTTGACGAGGTTGAGAACTCTGAGCGAGGACAGGTGACCCAATTCCGGAGGAACGCGCTGTATGTTGTTCGATCTGAGCGAGAGGAGGGAAAGAGCCGTGCAACTACCGATTTCCGGTGGAAGGCTACGTAAATAATTATTGTCGGCGTTCAAGCAATGCAGCTTTCGCAAAAGTCCTATCGAGGATGGCAGGTACTCGAGAAAATTCTTAGTAACTATAAGCTCCTCCAAGCTTGACATTTGACCAATGTCAACTGGCAGTGAGTTCAATTGATTGTCATCAATTTTAAGGGTAACTATGGTGCGCAAGTAGCACAGCGAGTCGGGAAGCTGACATATCTCGTTCGACGAAAAATTCATTATTGATATGTCGCGCCAGCCTTGAATCTCAGCAGGTACACTGTGTACGGCGTTCATCGTACAATCGAAGTGATTCAAGCGATACAGCTGCTCTATGTTTACCGGAATACGCCGAATATCGTTACCATCGATCCATAATTCCGTGAGGTTCGTCAAGTCGCCGACCACTTCCGGCTGAATATCCAAAAAAATTCATTAAAAAATCTTTTTCTTTTGTTTTTTTTTCCCATCAATTGTATATCTTTGTATCAAGGTAGTTCTCCAGTCAAACGAAAGTCTGCAGACAATGTTTACATTGGGTATATCAGTTAATCGAGTTGTACCTAATTTATTAGAAAAAACAAATCGATGGGGGTTGTCGATGTTACTTTCGAGAAAAATTGAATTGAAAGTGTGCTTTTTAACACGCAAACATAGTCACTAATTATGTACAATTATTTGAGTTTTTGTGTTGTTACAGACTATACAGATCTAAATAAATAAATAAAAAACCTTTCATTTTGTTAGTCATTAAAAAATATGAAATTAAAAAAAAAGTATGAGCCTTTACCGAGCTTTCTAATAAAATAAAATAGAATTTTATTTAAATAGTTTCTTGAAATATTTGGCTACATTGCCCGCAACGTAAGACTTTTAAAATAGCACAAATAAAACTAACCACTTATTTTTCTAATTTTTCGGTGCTCCCACAAAATATGCACCTCCGCTGAAGAACTACCTTAACATAGTTCGATGATGATTAAGCAATCTATTGAATTTCTATCATGTCCAACAAAAATTGAATAATACAAGTACAATATTTTTGTACAAAAATCTTTGAAAACAAGTCTATGCCTTATGAGGATAGAACTTTAATCAAATTTCATTTGAAAAAAAAAAAGAAAATAAATGAAAAGAAATGAAATGAAACAAGAGCCAACGATTTTTAAACTCTACATAATTATCGAAAGGACATAATTTCTTGAACTTGGATGAGAAATGGTCATTGAACTACCTCAATCGTATAATTTCGAATAATATTCACCAGTTCTGTGAAATCGTTATTCCCGATGTCCAGCCTCTGAAGATTGACCAGGCGACTCATGCTCTTCGGCAACGTCATCATGTTGTTCTCGCGCAACTCGAGCGTCCTCAGGGCCGAGAGGCGTCCGAAGTTTGCCGGCAAATATTCTATGTAAGCGTCGTTTATGTATAACTCACGAAGGCCAACGATGTGAGTTATCGCGTCGGGAAATCGTTCGAACGGATTAACGCTGATGTCGATAGATCGCAAATTTTTGCATTCTTTTATACTATCCGGCAATTCTTTCATGTCTGAAAAAAACAAAACGGAATACCTTGCAACGTTCTTCGAAGAACAAAACGTTTCTAGAGTGATTTATAAAATTGATACCAACTGTTCTTACTGAGATCCAAGTGCTCAAGGTTTATGAGAGAGGCTATGGCGGGTGGTAACGTGGTGACCTCATTGTCACTGAGCGACAGGACTCGAAGTTCATGACATTGAAACAGCGGCCTTGGCAAGTCCTTTATCTGGAACAACAAAAAAAAAAGAAAGAAAACAACATCAACAACACCAAAAACAATATTTTTAGTAACCATGAATACTTTAAGGTGGTTAATCCGTGACGGTCATGAGTTTCTCCTGTTTTGATGATGTTTTTCTGTAGTTTGCAGTGATTTGAAAGACAAAGTTTATTAAGAAAAGTTGTTGCAGATTAAAGAACAACATACTCTGAATTGAAAATAATGCGAGATCAGAAGTACTAGATGTACTTGGTGTATAGTTAACAAATTTTGTACGATGGACTTTTCTAAAAAATTAAACAAAGTTTCTTCCATGTTATATGTAAAACTCTGTGGAAAACGACGTATGCTCTAAAAGAAAGTGATAATTGCCATGAAATATTTCAACTTTGGTACGGTAAAGGGGTGAAACCTTGCAAGATTTGATACACGCATGCATATGATTTTGAAGTTAATGAAAAATTAGAAAAAAATCCATTGACGCTTATTTAACGGACTAACGGCCAAAAATAATTGGGCTATATTTAGGTATGCCAGGAGGTATTTATTTACCCTGTTGGCGTCCAGATAAAGCTTTTCCAATGTTCTTTCGTAGATGAAGACATCGGGCGGTACGTCATAGAGATTGCAGTGATTGAGCTGCAATTCGCAAATGTCCTCTTCCTGAGCTCTCAGGCATGCGGTGCACTGCCACCAAGAAGTACCCATTTCACGAAAAACTAATAAAGTTTTAAGAGATTGATGAAAAAAGGTGAAAAATATATGATAATAAAAAGTATATAAATGGAAAATGGTACCTTTGTCTGCGAGGATGGAGCCAGGATGGAGCCATGTAGTACATAAATATTATTGAATAAGAAAAAAAGTATGTTATCTGATTGTCCGGAGCATAAACGGCGAGCGAGCGAGCGAGTACGATCCCAGCGATAATTGTTGCCAATTGTTGTGACAGAATGGAAAATCGGAGCGCAAGAGCGTGTGGGATTAGTTGTGTACATAGATAGGAGAGCTAGGGAGGCCGCGATGTATTTACGCGAAATGGGGAAAATACGGGAAATTGCGAAATAATAATAAGATAAAGAATAGAGAGGCCTAATATCTAATCTACCATTATTTAGATGGAGTGACAACACTCGGCTTTTCTTCTTCTTCTTCTTCTTCTCGTCGCTTTGGCAATATCCCCCCGCTCGAGCTTTCCCTCATCTGGAGCGCATCATCCAATATTTTCCTTTTACTACACTACATACCGGACGAATATTATCATAACGATCAGCGGGGTGAATACGCGGCGGGGCAAGGACGGATAATAATACGATTGTGTTAACTCCTCAATCCGGGGATTAATTCAATAACGATCACCACTTTTATTAGCACCCTTATTTTCGCTGATAAAACCGCCGCCGCCGCCTCCTCCTCCTCGAGAGAACCCTCCTCACCAGCCCACTTATTATTCTTCGCTGTCAGGCATACGCTCATCGCAAAAAAACACTTTTTGTTTTCTTTTTTCTGACATTCTCGCTCCAAGCTATACGAACGAGCACTCGCTTTCTTTTTTTTTAATATACTCAATAGCGCGGATATATTATTTGATAACTATAGGCGAAAGAGCCGCGGAATACTAATAATAAGGGACAAACGCGGGCTCCTCTCCCATTGTTTCGATCGATCGCGTGACAGTCATCCCCCGAGGAGGTTAAATAAATCTCCAGAGGATATTATTTATAATAGTTACGCCCCCCGAGGCGAAACGCACAGTACATTGTTTCGGTTAACACGGTTATTGCGAGAAAACGCCGCACTACTCTCGAGTCCGTCTTCCAGGGAGAGCTTCTTATACTCATTCGGTACTTATTGTTATTACAATACAACATACACACACACATATATGCATTCTGTCTCCTCTCTCGCGGCGCGCGCGCAGCACACAGCAGCAGCAGCAGAACTTTTTTATCGACAATCGGCCAAACAAACGTTAACCTAACTAATTATCTATCGAGCGTCGCGTTTGATGCGGAGCGGCCTTATATAATTTCCCCCTATTAATTTCCCTAGATAACGGGGGGGAAAACTCGTGGTTGCGGTGTCGCGGCGGCGGTCCTTTACGAACGAGGCGACTAGTCGCACGTTCCAGCACGCTGACTAGCCCCTCGTATAAACCACGACGATATCGTGCTGGTTCGACGACGGATATATAGGAGGAACACGAGAGGGAAGAGACGGCCGTGATCGCGAATCGCACGTTGCGTTTCGCGTGGAAAAAGGGCCAAGATCGCGAGCGGCTCTCCGCTCCGTCGATTTTTCCGGAATCATCGGAGAGTCTTTTTTTTCTTTTTATTTAACGAGGCAATAACGACGATAATATACAAGATATAACGCCGCAATAAGAATGGGGAACGTAATGGCAGCGTCCGCACCACCTCCGGCACCTCCACCCTCGACGGCTTATTCGCCGAGTCTCGGTAAATCGGAATTGTCGACCGGTGGACTCTCGCCGCCGGAGGAGAGCGCCGTTCGTCTCGAGAACCCCGGCACGGTCGACGAGCTTCACAAACTCTGTAAAGGTAACAATCGCGAGATATGTCTTATCGAACATAACCTCTGCGCGTTACGAGATAACATCAAGAATTTATATTCTTTTTTTTCTCTCCAAGGATATTTATCAGGATATACGTAGCGAGCCTTGTTCCCGTTACGAAAACCGATTCCATTTCTTTTTTTTTTTTTTTTAGGCTCTAGACTTTTTTCTTCTTTTTTTTTCACCCCCACCCCCACCCTGAATAAAATGTACACTTATAATGTTGCAGATGTGTTTCCATCGAATTTTGAAGGTGCCAGATTGCTCCTTAACAGAGGGCTTAGCAATCACTTTCAAATTTCTCACACAATTATTCTCAGCTCGGCAATGCAATCCGGTTACAAGTACGCCGCATTTTTCTTGGCAATTAGTCACAAGGTTGTTCCTATATGTAAAATATTTATTTGTTCAGGTTTGGAGCTACATACGTGGGTACAAAGCAAACCAGTCCAACGGAGGCCTATCCAGTCTTGCTGGGTGACATTGACTCCTCTGGCAATTTAAATGCCAATATTCTTCACCAGTTTGCGCCAAGGCTCAAGGGCAAGCTGGCTACTCAGGTTCAAAACAACAAATTGACTTTTCTCCAATTGACCACCGATTACAGAGGAGATTCTTACACGGCGTCCGTTACTCTCGGAGATCCAGATCTTCTCAATGGAACAGGTCAAATATTTTTTCAGTGCTATTAATATTCAAAAGCGTGCCAGCATAACCCTTTTCACAACAATATTAATATTCTCGTTCATTATTACATTCTTGGATTCAAAATTATTTCTCACTTTTTAGCTCAATCAACCATTAAAGCGTGTTTTTTTACTTTTTCATTTTTCTTTTCTTTTTTTTTTTTTAACTATTACCTTTAATCCTGGCGATCCTGTTCAGGATAATATGAGATAAACTTATCAAATTGTTGTATTGTCATATTGATATGTCCTTGATAAGTATATGCAAATAAGTTTTTATTGAATGTGACCGCTATTATTTAAAGCGGGTGGGGCAGGGGAGAAATCAAGGTTGAAAGAGTCCGTTACAAACTAATAAAAGCGTATTAAAGAAGAGTGAGAATTCATTTTTGAAAATGTTTATTTCAGGTTTGGTCGTAGGTCATTATCTTAAGAGCATAACGCCGTCATTGGCTCTCGGAGCGGAAGTTGCGCACCAGCGAATTTCCGTGCGAGGCGGACAGGTCACCAGTGTATCGGGAGTCGGGCGTTACACGAGCGGCGACTCCACCATAAGTGCGAGTATCGGTTAGTAACGAAATTCGATAAATAATAACTTTCGTGTTCTCGAAGAAAAGGAAAATTCATCAATTGGTTTGTTCAACATTCTTCAGGAATGTCTGGCTGTCGTTTGTATTTCCATCAGAAGGTAAACCAGGAACTCCAAGTTTCGGCCGAGCTAGAAGTTAGCGCGAAAGTCGTAGAACCGACCGCGACCATAGCTTACCAATACGATCTTCCCAAAGCGGACTTAGTATTCAAAGGTAATAAATACATTTTTTACCCAAAAGATCACATTTTTATCGTGTTATTAACATGTTTTTATTGATCATGGTTTTTACACAATGTTTTTATTATTTATGTTTCATCTTCAGGGAGCTTTGACTCGAATTGGACGGTAGCAGCAGTTCTGGAGAAAAAATTGCAGCCACTGCCATTCACGCTCGCGCTCAGCGGCGTTCTGAACCACTCTAAGCCAGACTTTAAACTTGGTTGTGGTCTGATGATCGGCTAAGAGAAACTTGGTCAAAGAACTCGGCGTATAGCTCCTTTTTTTTTTCATTTTCATTTGTTATTCTATCTTTCTCCCCATCTCTTTTTTGGTACTTTTTTTACCCGTGGCGAGCTCGGGTAGTATCGCTCGAAAAGTGCATTTTCAAGTCGTTCCAAACCTCGAACCGTTGTACACGACGCGACCCTTTTGAAACAACCAGCGAACAAATTTTCATTCGACAACGTCCACACGTTTCTTTTCATTTCGACGCCATTTTCAATCTTTTTCGTCCTCTCGTTTTTTAACACGACACCAAATTCGATGCGGTCCTACCGCGTCATACAAAAATTATGTCATTTTTTCACCATACATACAAAGAATTGTGCACAAAGATCACTTGTAACATTTCTCTGGAAAGTTTACAATTTTACCGAATATTAATTTAAGCCTGAAACTTTTATTTCCATATTGATCTCTCGTTACCTCTATTATATCGATATAAATAAAGTATTCAGAGACGAATAGGAGCTTGCTTCAGAAACGAAGAAAAAAAAAAGTAAAGGAAAAAATGAACTCGCCCTTCCGGGTTAAATAATTATTACTGGAAGTGCATTTGAGAGGATCGGACAACGACGAGCTGATGTTAGACAGAGAATATATTGTTAAAGTTCTTTCGTGTTATCCCCAGTGTAGATATGTGAAAATACGTTGGTCTCTCCCCCCCCCCAGACCTCTATTCCCCTCCTCCCCTGCCCCCCCCCCTCGCCCCAAGTGAGAGTGTATTTTACCAAAAAAAAAAAAGAAAGGCGATACACGTATAAATTCTTGCTATCACTATTTAACGCATTTTTCCATCGATCCCGTGGACTCGTCCTACTTTTTATTGCAGTCGTAAAAATCCAATGAGTGGCCATAGAAATGAAAACTCGACGTCGTTGATTTTTTTTTACTCTCTAGCCTCCAACTTTCATTGCAGATTGTCCAATAGATTCTTTACCAGATTCTTTACGAAAAGTTACGTTCATCAACAATAAATTTCTTGAATTGTTCATGGTGAAGCTTTTTTTTTAAATTATCCACACACTTGCGTGCAACATTGAATAATGTTTATTCAAGCTTTTAAGAAATTATTTTCATAGTTTTTGAGCTTTGCTCAAAAACATTTATACTTCGATAATCGCGATTCGTATTTTAGAAAAATTCAAGTGTATTCATACATTTTTTTACATCTTTTTAAGGGGGACTCGCGACTAATTAATAGTCGATTAACTATCTATTAGGAAAAGTTCTTCATTGCTGTTTACTTGTTAAAAACAATTAAGGTAGTTCGATAGCTAAGTGCCGTATAAAAGAAGTGACCACTCCCCTCTACGAAAAAGGTATGTCCATAAAAAGGTAGAACGTAACGAATTTTTGAAAATATATTATCAGTAATTATAGAAGAAACACAATTATGCTATTTTTATCAAATTTTCCTCACTTGTACTGAAGAGAGAGAGAGTGTTACATTCTTTTCAAAATGGGAAGAATGGAAAATTTCCACTAAAATGATGTTTTTTTTTTCTCAGAAACTGGACGGTATATCATACTGACTTTTTTATATAACTTCTGTAGATGGTACTCTTTTTTCATAATTTTCTTAAATATCGTTTTCAAGTTACTTTTATAGATAATTTTTTTGCGACGCTTCGATGGGAAAATCGCTAACCTCAAACTTGAAATATATCTTAGAAACTCAATCAAATCACTCAATTCTTTTTTCATTCGATTTTCTTCTTTTTCTACAAAGTATATACAAATCTTTCAAAATTTAATATTAATAAAACGATTTTTGCTATGGAATTGCCTTAACACGTGTTTAGATGGGGAAATAGCTAAATTTCGACTTGAAATATCTCAGAAACTAAACGGTAGAATTACTCAACTCTTTATTCATTCAATTTCTTTCCTTTTTCAACAAAACATACAATTTTTTTTTAAATTTTTCTTGAACAGTTTTTCCTATCGAACTACCTTAAGAAAGAGTGAACATTTTTTAGTAAATGGAGCATTAAAAATGCATATATTTTATTAAAAGTTGATCGATTGACTTTGTTTTTGTCAGGTGGTGTTGTTACTCTGTAAGATTAACACGTATTTTTCCATTTAAATTGAAATTAAAATTGTTAATAACTTGCCAAGAAACACTGGTAATGAAAAAGTTGACGAAAATTCTTTCTGTTTAATTATTAATTTTTTTTTATTCGAGCAAAATAATATGTCGAGTATTCCGCCATAATAAGGTTTGCGATAAAATTGTACGTTTTGAAATCAAATTTCTTATTCAAGTGGTCGATGACTTGTACAATTTTTTTTCCTTATTGTACAGTTTCATTAACACAGTACAATATTAGTTTATTAAGTTTTAGATTTCATTGAAGTCATACTACTTGATATGATTCTATATAGATAATTTGTCAAAAATTTACATATACCTTCGTCAAAATGACGCACAAACGTGTGTAAAACTTGAAGAAGCTTCACACCGAGTAAAAATCGATGAGATATATTTATATGTCTTTTTAAATTGCAATTTTTCGTACCTTTTTGGCGTAAGAGCCCCCATGTTGACTCGTTAACAAGATGGTAAAACGTTAATTTTTTTCGGACTTTTTGAAGTAGAATTTTGAAGAATCTGCACAGAGTTGTTATTGAAGAAATGATGTTTAAAATATTGGACTTGAGCTTTAGTTGATGGGTGAAAAAATATTTGAAAGTGACGATCGTGGACGAAACTCCTTAAGATGTAATTAATGAGTTTAAAATAGTTGACTAATGACAGTCATATTACGGTGAAAGTACTTGAAAACGGATAAAACGCGTTGAAAAGTGTGTATATGGAGTATATAAAGGTGTGTTGTGTCGAGGGCGAAGAAGAAGGCGGAAGCAGCGAAATAACGATGCGAGTGCGTGGCATGAGGATCAGGGTAAATTGAAATGGATTGATGCAAAAAAGCCTTTCGAATGATTCCAATTGAAGCAACAGCTGATTGACTAATGGGACTTGGACTGTTTGAGGGCTTGAAAAAAAAAGAAACAAAGGAAAAAGGAGATAATGGCGCTATCTGTCGAAATGGAAGCTCGTCCGGTCATATTCGGATCGTACGAATAGGCGGTTGTTGCAGGAATGCCGGTTTAATGCAGCGATTGTCGTCGACAATAATGGCTCTGCTCGGGATTATGTGAATGAAAGATCGATCGTCGATTGAATGAATGGACAGCCTTGTCCTTCGCGAGCTCCGAGCCTCTGTATATTGCTGCTGCTGCGCGCCTTATAACCTGCCACTTATTCTTTTCTCTTTCTTTCTTTCTTTCTTTCGTTTTTTTGTTTTTTTTTGAAATATTTCAAACAGAAATCTCTGATGCGCTGGCCCTCGGCCGGCAGTTATTCTCCATGTGATTCAGCCCCCCGGGCTGACTATGTTTAATAAACAATAATTATATCTCCGTCGGCACACGTCACAGCGCAAGACCGAGACGACCGGCCGGCGAATAATTTTCGAAATCTCGGCGACGGGCGTGACACCTCTCTCTCTCTCTCTCTCTCTGCCTCCGACGACGCTCATGACTCACTCCGGGGCCCTCTGAAAATTCGTTAAATGCACGACCGCCCGCTGCGCTTTTTATTTCCTCCTCGAGAATTTTCCTAATGGCCCCCTCCTCCTCCTCCTCTCCCGTGTCTTATTTCCTCGCCGCCTGCTCATCGTGCCTGACTCACATTTTCAAAAAATAATATTATAATAATAAGCGATGATATATTGAAAATGAAAAGAATAAGGATTTATCGGGAATGATCCGTGCTGTCGAGTGCGGAAGAGCCGCGCGCGCGCGCGCCCGCTCGCCAGGATAAATTATCGCGCGGGGACTCGCGGGGGGGGGGGGGGGGTTTGCTTCTGCTGATAAGAGGAG
>JAPYYW010002800.1:0-24059 GCA_030522545.1 Cremastinae sp. A BG-2022a
TTTAATTTGCGCCTCTTCCACTTCCGAATTCGGCTCGTTATTCGTATTCATTTTTAATGCGAAAATATGAATCAATCGCAATTGCATATCGCTTAAAAAATTTTTTTTTAAATTTTAATAAACAACATAGAGTTGATGCAAGTTTGAATGAAAAAAAAACATTGCGAGTGAGATTTAAATTACAAGCTCTTTAGTTCATTATAATTTAATCGTATAT
The DNA here is from genome assembly GCA_030522545.1 of Cremastinae sp. A BG-2022a. Classification (NCBI taxonomy): domain Eukaryota; kingdom Metazoa; phylum Arthropoda; class Insecta; order Hymenoptera; family Ichneumonidae; species Cremastinae sp. A BG-2022a. Next base: position 218 of record JAPYYW010002800.1, read on the forward strand.
TTGCAAATTGCGAATACTTTGAAAAATGAAAAAAAAAACATAGAACACTCGGTGAGATTTAAATTGCGCCTCTTCCATTTCCGAATTCGGCTCGTTATTCGTATTCATTTTTAATGCGAAAATATGAATCAATCGCAATTGCATATCGCTTAAAAATTTTTTTTGAATAGTAATGAACAACATAGAGTTGATGAAGTTTGAATGAAAAAAAAATTGCGATTGGGATTTAAATTACAAGCTCTTTAGTTGATCATTATAATTTAATCGTATATTTGCAAATTGCGAATACTTTGAAAATAACAAACGGAGAGAAGTGTAATCGCAATCAGACTGATCGAATTCATTTCAAATTGATAAAAGATCAAAGCAGCCTGTATTTTAATGGAATGACAATCATCCATAACATTTAATCAGCGCTTTATAAATTCCTGCATTTTTTTGACGATACACTTTATTCATTATTCGAATACTCCGAACAATTGAATTAAATTCAGAACGTTCGCATATAAGCATCATTCAAACATATAATGAAAAAAGAGAAAGCTAAATTTACCTTTGAAATAAATATTTAAATATGAATACATCATTCCAAATTTACAAAAGTCGATTAATACCATTTTAATAATAATGAAAACCATTTTAATATATAACAACAATGATTCTTTGTGAAGTGTTATTTCGTGATAACGCATTCCATTCAAAGTACAAGCAAAATTCATGAAAAGTAAGCGAATACTTACTATTGTCGTCCAACGTAAAATCTCGTTGTACGATCGCCCCGTTAGCGACGACGCTTCCTGTATTTCTTGCCCGGTTACTTCCGCTCGTGCGAACGTTCCTGCCGTTTATAGCGGCACTCAGGTTGTTGGTGTAGTCTTCGAGAAGTACGTAGCACAGTAACAGCCGCGCCACACTCATTCTGAAAAGTAAAATCAAAAAGACGTGGTCAACACAAAACCAGAACGAAGAAAGCTTTTTGTTTAAATAAGGCATAATTATATTTACATTTCTCTTGTATATTTCAAACTCGCTTTTTTCGACTGTTTTTTTTGTATCAGTGCAGACATGTTTCGAATAAGTCTATTTACTGATCGACTCTTTCAATCATCTAATTCAATCTTCTAATTTAAAAAAAAAGGAAACAAATCGAGGAATGATTTACGGGAAATTGAAAATAAAATGGACAAGCATGGCTTTCATGAGAAACGTGTATAGTCCCCGAAATCACGCGCGCATCCACGAAAAAGTAAACCAACCGAATCCCCAGAATTACTGTACAAGTCGTTTCATCAAACGTGAGTAACTTTTCGAAACATGTTTTCCTTTTAAAATTTTCTATTCGATACTCTCAGTATGAATAAAATAAACTTCAATATACGCATTTACAAATGATACGATGAATAATTGAACAATTTTATTTTCAACTTGCGCTCGATGGAATTTAAAAAATGAGTAAATTGATCGATCCTGTTTTTCATTCAACGAGAAAGTCTGATTATTGAACTTGGATTTTCCTGTACATTCTGGATGTACGCGACACTGTACCATAACACTTATTGCCGTGTGCAAACGATAAATCGTCGACGTGAGCCTGGAGATTCTTTACGTCTGGAATATCGCGAATACTTTCTCTCTTACTTTTTCCACGTTCCTGCCTTTCCCCTCTTCGCTCTCTTTCTCTCTCTCATCTCTTTTTTGATGTTTTTTCTTCACTTTTTATTACGCTTTTACTCGTTTTTCTATACTCTCTCTACTAGTTCTTACGGTAGCTGATGGACGATGGATCGTCTATCACGATGAATTCGATCTGTAATATCGTCTCCTCTCAATTTTTTCTACTTCCAAGATTTTGCACTGATATATGTTTGCTTAAAATCCTCCCTTAAATCACCCTCTTCCCTTCATTTTTTTCATCATTCGACGAAAAAAGACGATAGAAATAGTTCGAGCTCAAAAATATTGTCGTTCCGTGGACTCTAATTCCATCGATTTTTCATCACTTTCCTCGCCCCTCCAAACCTTTCTATACCTTCAATTTTTCTTTCAATTTCGCAAGGCCGAGGCCGCAGATCGTTCGCTCTTTTATTTTAATTTTCAAAGTACCTCGTAAAAATCCGCTTGCAAGCACGATCTCACAAAAGAACTCTCTCTCTCTCTCTCTCTCTCTTGCTTTTCGTCAAAGCCGTCGAGAGTTAAGTATTTAAATATCGGCTTCATGATTCGAGCGCGCGCGGGGGAGAAAAGCAGGAAGAAAGAGGAAATTATGCGAGGATATAACTTTCGGAAGTATATTTTTTCCTCCTTTGTGGGTGTGTTTTTCGAGGGAAAAAAAGAGAGATTTGATCCTGAGGATATGAATACACGACGGCAAAGGCTGAAAATAACGCGTCAAGTATAAGTTCGCACGTTTTATTCCTTCGGACAAAATACATCATGCACACACGCGCGTCCTTTTGGAAAATAATCCCATGTCCTTTTTCTCGTGATGGCCTCATCCCCGTTTTCTCCCCTTTTTTCCGCTTTTCGAATATCGAGGTGAACATCCTGGACGCTGAGGCGATTTTTATGGGAGCACTTTTAAATCCTTTCCCGGCCGAGCATGGAAAATAACCGTGTCCCCAGCGGTTGCTTGCGAAAATATATATGCGATAAAAAAATATATCGGGGCGCACTTATTTGCGTCCTTCGACCGCACAAATTCTAAAAGGATCAAACGATTTTTGCAAAAAATACATATAAATATATACGGAAAAATAGATTCAATGAGAGGCGCGCGGTAAAAAATAGCTTGAAAAATGTGCGGATGGACCGAATTATCTCCCAGAATAATTTCTCGTAACTTTTAATTGGCGCGCGAACGATGAAATAACTCCGGGCGTTGATTAAAAATTTTTCGCTGAGAAATAAAAGTTACGCGCGCAAGAGCGTAATCCCCGGCGTCGAAGCCGCTCGGGCTGTCCATGAAAATTCTCTGATATCTAACGGTGTGCGACTCCGCGCCGACGGGAATCCAATCCGGGGGATATAAGAGAGACTCGCTGTCGCGGGAAATAAATAATAAAAGAGCGAGAAACCTTCTTGATTATTCATTCGAACCGTTTAAAACATGGCACCTTTCAAAGTTTTCGACGAGGAATTCTTGTTTACCGCGGAGGGATGAACGAAAAATGCGCGCTTTTCCGAAAAGCGCGGCGCGCGCGAGAGTTTTTATTCGATTTGCCAAGTTTTCTCTTTGAACCGCGGGGTTGCAGCAGCCCCACCAAACTTTTTCATCATCCGATGGCGAGTGCTTTTATATATAACGAATCAGTGCTATATATAAAACTCTCCGCATCATCGAGCAACGATTATTTAAAAATGCTCCCTCATACACATAATACAACACACACTGTAACTATATTCAATAATATATAATACAGTATTAAGTAATTGTTTATTTCGCATATATACAAGCAAAGGATGAAAATTAAATTACATTTAAATAATATACTGTATTATTGTGTTTGATCTCGAACGAAGATTCGGCCGAAATTCCGTGCGATTAAATGAATATTAAAACGAAAAAGTATAAAACTCACCTCATGACAAAACTTTTGCATTATATTTGGCTAACATACGATGAGATCCGAGATGCACTGTAGCACTTGTAAACAATAAAAAAACAAGTCGCGTGTGATTACGTTCGAGCGAGACGCGCGTGTTATTACATAAACTCTGTTTCGTGACGAAATGTTTGTTTCTGGAAGGAATAAGCTCCGCTATTGGAAAACTATACTTTCACTCGTCTTGAAATCCCTTTTCGCGATAAAGTTACGTAAGACGCGATCTTATCGCTCGGCGTGCCAAAGTCGCGGACGCATCCCCGGGCGTCGAGACGCGTGTACTGGAGTGTCAGGTTTCGCGGGGTTGCGCGACTCCGAGAGCAGCCCGCTGAGGGAGCGAGGAAGCTAGAGAGAGAGAGAAAAAGAGCGCGACAGAAAGGGTGAGAGAGTGAGATCGAGAGCTTACAGGATCCGTTCACTTGCGCCCTCCCACGCACACGACTCGCGCCATTATCAAGAGCGCAGGTCCAGGATCCTCTTCTCGTTTTCCTCTGTTTGCACAAAATCTTTCTCTCTCTCTCTCTCTTCCTTTATATTCCCTTTCTTATTCGCTTCTTCTTTTTCTCCTATCTTCTCCTCTTCGCGCTTTTTCTTTTTCCCTTTTATTGTTCCTTCTTTGCATTATTTTCTTTTTCATATTTCTCTCCGTCTCAATGCGCCCTTCTTTTTCTCGTATTTTCATCTTCATCGTTCTCCCTTTCTTTTTATCATTTTCTCGTTTTCTATCGCTCTGTTTACCTTCGCTCTTTCTTCTTCTCATAATCTTCTTCTTTAGACTTTGTCATTTTTATTTTATTTTTTCTATTTACACGTTTTCTTGTTATTTGTTTTAACGTTCTTATCTTGGTTTTATACTTTTAAAAAAAAAATTTTTTCATTCCCCGTTTGTCTTTACACTCTTCTTTTTTTCCCTTATTGTCGTATATATATTTATTTATCGTTGCATTTTTGCATTATTCTATATTTCAAGTACTTTTATCAATATTCGTTCCTTGTTTATCTCATTTATTCTTTTTCACTTATTTTGTTTTTTTACCAAATCTAAATTAAAATCATGATCATATACCAAATCTTAATTACTGTATATAAAAAACAAATTTGCTGTTGACTATTTAACAGCTTATTAATTTTTTTGGTCTGGATAAACAATTATGCCGTGGTTCATCCACTTATTAATTATTATAGTACATATGATTCGCACTATAGTTTTTTTTAAATAAAATTTATATGTATTTTAATTTTTTTATCTTATTTATTCTGTGTTTTTATTGTTTTCTGTATATTTATTTCTATATACTTTTTTTTCTCTTATTAATTTCGTTTTTGTACTGTTCTCGCTTTTATTTTACATTACCACATACTCCATCTCTATTTACCTTTGTTCATATACTCTTCTCTCTTTCTACCCGTTTTCCTCTCTTCCTCCTTTTCTCTCAATTTCTCTCTCATTATACCAACCCCTATTCTCTCCCTTCCCATTCCACTCGATTCCTCGTTAATGGCATATAATGTTCAATTCATTACACAAAATTGATATTACCTTGCATCTCCATTGTATAGTGTATACTATTCACAAAAAAGTAACGCTGGTAAATTTTTACATTTATGCAAACTCGAGCTTCCCAGCGTTACTTTTTTTTTCCACGATTTTCACGAGTCATTTACCCTTCACCTGTGTATATATCCTTTAAGCCATAAATATCGAATTATATGTTTATCGGCACGAGCTTATCGTTCTTTATCCCGGTCACGGTTATTTTTTTTTTTTTTTTTTTTTTCAACACGGATTTTTTTCTCGATCGAAGTACTTGTGAAATGGGAATGGCACCTTTATGCAGTATACAATGTTTTTTTTTACAATCCTACATCATTCCGTTTAGTACATCGAATCTCGATATTATTCAAAGGTGAGCAGGATAATGCGATGGTCGTATAATACAAATTTGGTAATGAAGTTGACGATTTTTATGTCGAAAGTGCGAATTTTAGGTGAATGCGGTACATTTGAAATGAACATAACAGTATAATAATATAGATGTTTTATTTGCACAACCGAATGGTTTTTTACAAAATTTACAATCTTTGCACTTTTTCTATTTTCAATCATTAACACTCTTTCTTTCTCTTAAGTAGATACATAGGCCTCTTTGGATTTTACCTTTTAATGTTTAACATAACAGTATAATTTATCACGCATCGAAATCATTGCGAGCGCGTTTTCGTTTCTCGCAAAGATTATTGTATCGATTTTCGAAAGGGCTAGAGGTATTGTTATTATCATCGCGACTTTGCGAGTCATCATTATATTGCACGCTATTCATGGTAAAGTTGTTGCGAGAAATTTTATATTCGTCAACGATGTGTGGTTCGGGACCGAGCTTTGTTTCATAATACTTGAATTTTCGGAAGAGAGCTCTCGGCACAGTCAGTAGAGTATGTTCGTCAATACTTCGCGTTTCACATACAATATGAAAGTACCTTCACACTAATTCTGCTTCAAATAAGCCTGTCCCGTGTATCCATACATATATATATATTTCAATACTGTTTTGTTACATTGTTTGTGCAAAGTCAAGAGGAAACGCAAACCTATCGATTCCTCGTCTCGATTACATGTGCTACATTTGTGGAACCCCGACAGATTATTTTCATGCCAAGAATAAATATACACTTACATATATGCGTATACTCGAAAGCTATGAAAATAATTTTTTTGGAGATATTCTTTTTAAAAAATCGAACCAAGGTTTTATTTGCACAAGAAAAAGAAAATACTCCAAAACTATGTAGAAATTTTTCAAAAATCGCGTATTCATCTTTGAAAAGAGCAAATAAAGATTTTATTATATTTTTACGAGGAAAAGATAAAACCGGCTGCGTGTATACCGAATATTGAGAATTGAAAATATGCAGGCCACTTTGAACTTTGGATAATAAATTATCTTGGGAAGTGTAAAAAAAACTTTTAAACAAATTTTTATCTTTGTATAAATAAAAATAAAAATAAAATAGTATAAGCACATGAGAAAAAAGAAAAAGCAGGAAACTAAAAAATAGAATAGAATATGGGAATTGGAATGTGGAGACTTTGTGCTGATGGTTATAGAAATAATGTTTTGTCAGATTTGGATTTTCGACCTGGACAGCAGGCGCGCGTCGAAAATCATGTTAGGCCGTTCGGAAGAGCGAATTCGGTGTACTATAGACGGGAAAGTTTCCTCGGATATCTCGTCAGACAATTAATCTATATTGAAAGGCGTATATACTATATAGTATACTTGGGTGCACGCGGAGCGTAAATTCGCGAACACGTTTGGACAATTGTGTGGAGCAAATGAGGGATATTTGCCGATGAGCCAACGATTCGTTAGTTGCGGAAAATTGAGGAAATCGAAGAGCCCATCGGGCAAAGTTTCGGGACGGTTGAAGTCCCCGCCGTCATTGGGGGATTCATTCGACGCTCCGGGACAGCGGAAACTTATATTCTCGCTCTCTCGCATCCACCGAGCTCCAAATTTACCCGACGCTGTCACGTGTATCGCTAATGTACACGAATATATATTTGCACCAATATATACGGGATCGTCCCAATTCTAACGGAAAATCAAGATTCAGCGATAAGCGCTCAACACAATTCGAAATTTTCGGGCGCGCGCCGACTTTCGAAATAACTGTCGAATCTCCGATTTCCACGACCATTCAAGAACCCTACCCTCGTTTCGTGCACCGCATTATTCCTCCGCTTCTAAAAAAAAACGATTTTTGAAAGCTGACGATACGCGAGAGAGAAAGAAAAAAGGCCAGCATAGATCCCGTAACTCTTACCTCATGCGAGAAGTTTTTTGTTTTTGAATTTTGCAAACAAGGAAAATCGTATCACAAGGGAATACGTGACTGCGCTTATTTTTGGAAGCTTATTCGTCGTTCGCACACACGTTACTTTTTCTGGTTATCAACAATTCCGTCAGTCGTCGGTAGATTTAATCGTCCCTGATGTGGAAGTGCAACATCGTGCCATTCTTTTTCACTCATAATGCAGATATGATCGAGACTTTTTTTTAAATGACATAAATTTTCGTAATTTAAAAAGTACTTCGGGATAAGACACGGCAGTATAATTGAGTCAAACCCTCTATTTTTTTTGCGAGCGCAACGGGGCAACAGAAATATAGTTTCATTAAAATATTTTTAAAATTTAAAAAATTGGCAATTAAATATATAATTTTTTAAGGATATTAAAAAAATAAAAATCAGTGTGTTATATACTATATCACTGGACAACTTTGTCTTCCGATTTTTCCTCCAACAAGTTACTTTGAAGTAAAATACGCATGTATATATGTTGTAAACACTTTGCCGATTTTACCACCAGCACATTTTGTTCACGCTAAAGTCGCTTCCCCTGCCACATTATAAATATAAATATGCTTATAAATTTTCCTCGAAGCGTGATAGCTGCCAATCGATATTAAGCGGAAGTGATTGGCGTTCTATATTTATTCCCTGAGCTCCGAACGCACATTACACACGACGTTGCAATAATGTTGCGAATGTATTTGTATACTATTTTTCGCACGTATATACGTCCATCATCCGGCGTGCTCTGCTGTCCTTCAATGGGACGTGTAATTGTGAAAAAAATGTGGAGAACACGAAAAATATCCGATCCAGAGAGATCGGGAAGAAATCTCCGTCGATCCTCTCCCTCTTTTTTTTTGTTAAAAAAAATCACCGACGGTTTTCTCATTGGAATTTTCAACATTTTTTGACGTTCGATCGTTATCGTTCAATTATATACGCGCGCACTCGAATCATTTCCACTTGTTCACCGGTGATCGCACACGCGGGCTTTTTCGATAACGTTGATGCGAACGTGCGTTACGTGAAAATATTCCAAATGAAATTGAGAAATAAATGACTGGTGTACTTTTGAATTTTTTTTTCTCACTTTGCCCCGCGGCGGCGTATCGCGCCCTATACGTCCAATTATTCCATCGATTAATTGGTAAAAAATTTTTCCCGGCTCTATCGGGGGAATATATTTTTTCGTCCCCGCGAAATGTTCGACGTTACATTGCTCAATTCAAAAATTCACTGCCAGATTGGAAGTTGGAGCTCTCTGTGAAAAATGAATGAATGAATGATGAACGCGCGCGTTTTTTACTCTCTGCTTCTTTCATTGACGTTGCAAATCGAGTCCCGTCAATCCTGATGCCATTCAATTATATTATCCGACAAATTGGAATGTAATTAGGACGAAAAAAATGCTCCGGCGGGTTTCCAAGAGAAGTTTGTCACGTTCGCAACGTACAGAGAGTCGCCAATATGAAACAGCAGGACACGCTACACATATTATAAATAATAATTGATGGCCTTCGTTCATCTCGCGTGGAAAGTGGGTCGCATCGCGAGCTGTAGGCTCGCGCCGCTTGAAACGTCTCTTTCTATACTACACCATCGCCGGGGAATCTCTCTATACGCACGTTATATACGTATGTAGTGTATATATATTCATATAATATGTTTCGCAACGAAACGAGAAAATATTGCACGTTTGCAAACGCGTCTATCGCGTTTATCCGTTTCCCTCTTACCCTTCACTCTCGTCTTTCCCGGCAATGTTGAAATAAACGTCACACACGATATTGCACATATTACGCCGAGGAAAATTCATCAAGCGTCCAGTCAATAAACGAGCCAGACTGTACTCATATTTTCTTGATGAGCAATCAGCCTTCTTTTGACATCGCTCTGTTTCCATGTATATATTATGTATACATTATTATTATTTATCTTTTTTCGCTTTTTTCTCTCTTTTCGTCTTATTTCTCATCTTTCAGCCCCCCTCGTGTTTTTCAGCATATGCTCATTTATAAGTATTATAAATTTTGAGTAAATATATCATATTTGTCGACAAAGTCAACGAAAATGTACGTTTTTCATCTCATTTTTCATTCACTATTTACCAACCGCGTGTACTGAAGCGACGCTGATTTTCAAACTCTATAACGAAAAAAAAGTATACGTATATTTTGTGCGTCAATACCATATTCGTCGACGAAGTTTATGAAAATATATGTCTCTCGTCTCATTTTTCTTCCTATTACCGACCATGTATCAAAAGGTATACTGCTAATATTGATATTCGAATAAGAGATGAATAAATTTCAAGAAAATACCATTCGACGAGAACAGCTTACCAAAATATATTTTTCTCATCTCTCATATTTCACTCCGACAGTAACCAGTCGTGTATCGAGGTATATACTATTAATTAGAAGAAAATTTAAACAAAAAGTATAAGTAAAATTCATGGAATAAGATACCATTTATTATTGGTAACATTTGCACGCGAATACTTTGTGTTCTCGTTATTCATGCGTATCTCTCAATTAACAATCATGTGTTTAACACGAGTCTCGAGGCTATATTTAATTTCAAGAACCATTCATTAAATATTTTTTTAATAATACTTTTTTCCAATTTTATATTTTTCATCTTTCTAGTACAGGATTCATGTATCGAGATAATACTATAATTAAAAGAAAATTTCGAACAAAAAGTAACCAAATTTCACAGAAGTTAGTACATCACTCATTGAAAATATTTGTAATGAAACATTTATTCTTGTATTTTATTTCTCTCCCAATTAATAATGGCATATCGAGGCATTATTTATTCGAAAATACCATTTATTGAAAAAGTTTACAGAAATTTATATATTGAAAATTTTTGTGAAAATACGCAACACATTGTATTTATTCTTTTATTTCTCTCGCTCTGAAAAAACGACCTCGAGGCAATATTAATTAGAAGACAATGCCAACTTCGATGAAGTTTAAAAAGATACACTTTTCACGTCTCACATTGAATTCCCTGTTAACAAATCGTGTATCAATTCTACAACTAAAACAGAAAAATAATAAAATTTCATACATTGTATGTTTGAAAGAATTCGTTTCATTTAAAAATTGTATCAACTTCTGTGAAATACATTTTTTGAAAGGTTTTATCACCAAAGCTTTTTTTTTAAACAAACATTTATATTATTTTTATTAAAAAAACTAGAATGAAGTATTAAATTTAAAAAAAATGATAAAAATGTTGAATTGATAAAGGAACGTTTGTTTTTCGAATCGTGCGGGAAAGCGAACGGAAAATTCTTGTAATAATCGAGATTCGGGAGTGTTTGTAAAACATTTGCGAGGGCTGAAAAGGGACGGGAACAAAGACGAAGAAATAGAAAGAAAGAGAGAGAGAGAGAGAGAGAGTAAAGCCTCGTCGTCTCGATAAGTCCCGTGAGTCTCGGTGGGACGATAAGGAATTCGGACCACGACTTTTGCCAGGCATTGACGTAGATCCGTTGGGGATTTCCCTAGACGTATATATACATACACGCGGAAAAAGACGCGAGGACCGAGAGCGTGAAAATCTTTTACATCTATCTCGCTCGCGAGCACGGGTGAGCATGCCAAGGTTGGTTTGGCATGAGACCAGAGGCGAGAGAGAGAGAGAGAGAGAGAGAAGAGCGGAAGAGACACCATCTTGACTCGGGTTGAAAAAGACGGGAGAGAGAGAGAGAAAAAAAATGGAGATCGCACGTGTCCCGAGGATCGACGTGAAAGATTAGACTCGACGCCGAGGATTCCCCTCGAAAATCATTTTCCACGCGCGCGCGCTCTCTCGCGCGCGCGTCCCGTTCCGTCATCCTGTCGCGTTAAAAAAAATAGAATAATTGCGTTAAAATACGAAAAAAGCCGGGGGGTGAAGTAAAAATCCATTGACGGGAGACGATCACCTGGCATTCGCGTTGTTCGCGCTTGACAAATCGTTTTCGAGAATCAATCGGCTCTCGCGTCGGGCGTCGAATTTATTCGCGAGACGATAAATCACGCGATTCTCCTCGATTTGTCACTCGCTTATTTCCGAAATAATTCGAATACACGGCGGCGTATATACATATTCATAAGAATAATAATATATACACGAGAAGAAGAAACCGCGAATGAGGACTTATTGGAGTCTCGCGATTCGCGTTTTCTGCGCGCGACCCGCCGATCCGATGCGTTTTGTGTGTGTGTGTGTGTAGGGCGGGGGAGATGAGAGACACTCGGAACATGCGGACGTGCTCGCGGTCAGTGTGCGGTGTACGCGAATGATAGCGGAAGTGTCAGTCGAAACGTCGTCCCTTTCCTCGTCGCTTGGCCGGGCATACGCCGCGCGCGCGATAAACTCCGCACCGGCGAGAAAAAAAGCTTTTGCGAAGCTCCCGAATGATGTCGACCGTAAAAATGTGTGCGCACGAATACTCCAAAGCGTTGGTGCGACGCGTACGTTCGCACACTGCTTCCCCTGATGCTGCTTTCATGCACCCTACACGTTCCGCAGCGGAGAAGGGTATACAACGGCCGGGAAACTCTCGCGATATCGCTGTCGATGCAATTTCGTTCGAAAATGGAATTTTTTTCGAAACGTGCTCTTTTTTTCCTCTCTTTGAAATGCTGCCGCTCTTTCCCAAACTCTCGGTCTCTCTCTTCCCGCGTCATGAATTGCAATCAAGCCACTTTTCTCTCTTCTTTTTTTTTCAACGGAATCAACCAATCGGTTTCCCAAAATCGTTTGACCCACCAGTCACAAAAAAAATCTACTTTTTCATTACTGTCTCTCTTATTGTCGATGAGGCTGCACACGACTCTTGAAAAGAGATGAACGAATTTTATGAATACAAATATGGTATATGGTATATATATGATATATATGCAGGCGCGCGTGGTATCTCATCGATTTGAAGAGTGCCTCAACTATATCGCCCTCGTCGCATTCTTATTATATAAATATACATGCACAATATCTGTAATAATTTACAGCGACGTGTCATATATATTTCATTCCTAAAATCAATCATCGATCTTGCTATATACATTTATATACTATATACCGAAGATTTTAGTGTAAAAATATAAATAACGTGTGCTCGTATATATTATATTCCGTTTAAATATTTTATGGAGACTTTGAAAAAAAATTTGCTTCAGTCAAGTAGGAGCAATATAAGAGCTAGTAATTATTATCGTCGCTCCTCGAAATCCTCGTTTATCCAGAGCAAAGGAGAGGAGGATATACATTCTCGTGCGCGCGCGGTTACGGGAAATCTGCATTTTTTCGCTTCGGTCGCTCATCCCTTTCTCGTTTCTTTCCGCGTACAAACAATTATACGGGAAGCACTTAACCCCGAGAGCGCTTTCGTTAAAAGATAACGAAATATCCATAGAGTCCCCGGCGTGTTTGATTGAAAAACTAATTGGAACTGAATGCCGATGAGGCGATACGCGGCAAGCGAGATCACGAACGAGCGATAGCGTCGACAATAAGAGAGAAAAGAGGAAAGATCACGAGATGAGGAGCCTTGAGATATCGGCTCGTAGGAAATGTATAAAGATTCGGATAAAAAACGGGCGGCCCGGGAAAATAAGAGAAGCGGGGAGAGAGAGAGAGAGGATGAGCGATGACAAAAAAAAAGAAGGAAGAGCGGAGGGAAAAAGATCACGAGCTGTTAAATCGTACAATCCGTAAATCCGTCGTTATCGCCTGTATCCGGTGATCCTTCTACACTCTGTCTTTTCTCCCCCGACCCTCGTTCTTCCATTACCTTGCGCCGACGGAGTCCCGAGCCCGTCGTTAGGACCTTCCCCGTAACGAAGCAACCAGGCCGAAGAGAAAAAGCAGGTAGTAGAAACCCGAGAGACGAATCTAAATAGAGAAAAAGGATGAGCGAGGATTGAGAGAAAATGAGGTGGAGCGGAGAAAAGTGGGAATACTACCCAGAGAACGATACCGGGCTGGATGAAACCGCGCGGGCTCAGCCATGAGAACAAAACTCATCCTATAATGCTGTACTATCCATTTATCCATATGTACGAAAAGATACAGACGACCATCCCTCTCTCGATATATTTTTTAAACTTTACGTTTTAAGGTAGTTCTATATATAGGTACAGTCAAATAAAAAGTTTTTATTTTCATTTATCTCCATACCATGTGGTTTTAGAGCTTAAGTCAATTATAAGAAAAGTTGTTGCAAATTGTTTGAAGAACAACATACTCAAAATTCAAGGTCATCCAAGGTGATTTGTACTTGCTACATACGTATGAAAATTTAAAAATCGTAATCTTAGGATTTTTTTTAAAAACTTGAGGAAGCTTCTTCGAAGTACAGTAAAGAGCTATGCTAAATTTTAAGAACATTCACCATCTAGATTTCAAGATATTTAGAATAGAAAATGGCAATATTTAACACACGGGCTCTTATGGGAGAGCACTGAAAATAGGGATTTTTAACAATAAATATCTCAATTTCTATCAAAGAATGACTGTATCAATTTTCAACAAATTCCTAAATAATCGATAAAACTATAGAACTACCTTAAAGAGGTTATTAAATCTGTTTGATGAATACCATTTTTTGGTTACGAAATTGCTATATATGAAATCCAAAAAACTTATTGTTTTCAGAAATAAATAAAGTACGTAAAGCCATGAAAGTTTTTATCATTAATTCCTTTGAAATTCAATTAATGAATTTTAACAAGATTGCGCAATAAAAACGTATGTCTGTACCAATTTATAAACTCTGACGAGAAGTATATATTTCTGTAAAAAGATATCTTGATAAAAATAGTTGAAAAATAAATGGAAAAGATTGACTAAATGAGTGATAAACTCATGGCGAAAATAGTTCATTCCGAAAGTGCACTTTTAGTGAGAGTGTGCGATTGCGCGTCGTGCGATGACGATGGAGCATCAAATGAGAGGGAGGTGTTGAAGCGAGCCGCGCGCGAACGTCGCTGGTCTCGTTTGCACTTTCCAAGCTGGAAGGTCTCCCAATGATTACACGTCGGCGACTTCGGGGGATCCGGCGAAGCGATTTCTTCCTGGCCTGTGTGAATCTGCACGTATATACATATATACATACATATATACAATATATATTTGTATATATACAGTGTAGAATGAGTCCCGCACGCAGTTATGGAAATGCGCGGAGGATGCGCGCGCGTTTGTTGATGCTCGAAAGCTGCTGCTGTTCCTTATTACATGACGGAGCGACGAAGAGATAAGCCTCCCCGTATATATGCATATATATATATATACACGTAGGCGAGAAACGACAGGGAGAGCGAGAGGGAAGGTCGCGAAGAAGATGCTGCAAGACAGGAAGGAGACTTAATGCAAAATGCTCCCGAGAGATCGCCGCCGGGGCGAGGGGCACCAAATTCAGGCGACGACAGGGACATGTTACGATCTTAACGCATCATATAACCTACACGAATAACGTGTGTACCGGGAGGGAACGTTGCACGCGAGTGTGCTCTCCTCGGCCGCCGTGTGCGAAGGAACACACCCGCTCATCCCGCTTTGCCGCGCGCGAGGATATATATATACATATATATATACATATATAGCTCTTAGCTCTTCGTCCATATATATATACATATATATATATATACATATATATGTATATATATATGGACGAAGAGCTAAGTATATCGAGAGAGCGACGAGGAGCCATGAGAAATTGTGGAGTAGCTAGACAACGACGAGACGTAAAGAGAGGGAGGGAGAGAGAGAGAGAGAGAATATTCCGTATCCTCTTTTGTATATAGTTAAGAGAAGAAAGGGAGAAGAGAGAGAGAGAGAGAGGAGAGAAAGCTATGCGAGGACGTTTCTTGCAAGAATAAGAGAACAGGATCGCTGGGGATGTCCCGGGATTCTGTCCTCTATCGATCTCCAAGGGGTACATATAGACACTAACTTGTGCTCTCGGCACACAAGCCGCGCGTATATCCGCGCTCCTTCTCGCCCCGGTGCCGGCGCCGTGCGGGAGCGCTCTGTATAAGCTCGTCCACCTCGGTGCGAGCGCACACATCTTCCGGCACAGGCGAGAAAGGAAGAGAATTCCCGTCGCCTTTCGCGACCCGCAAGTGAGAACGAGAAATGAACGAAGAGAGATAAAGAGAGAGAGAGAGAGAGAATATATATGTATATAACATCCACATGGACGCAAGTGAGAACGAGAAATGAACGAAGAGAGAGAGAGAGAGAGAGAGAGAATATATATGTATATAACATCCCATGGACGTTATATACAGTTCCCTCCGCGATCTGTCGGCGTACCCGGGCTTTTCGGATGAAAATCCTCTCGCTCGCTCTCTCGGTCATTTGCCCCTCCACAAGCAGCGCCGAAATCGCGGCGCGCTCCCTCTGCCGATGGCGTCGGCTAAGCTCCGAGGTTACGCGCGGGCAAATAGTCTACCGGTCTCTCTTTCACCTCTCCGCCTCTCTCCCGTTCCACTCGACGAAGTTGAGTGACTTATGTTAGTACAATGTTCGCGCCGAGATTTCGTGGGACCGCGGCTGCGGCTTTACGACCGGGTTGCCGTACGCATTCCCAACCCCACTCATCCTCCGGAGGCGAGAACGCGCCGTCCACGTGTTTAACGCTCTACGTGACAAAGAACAGAGCGAGGGCTCTAGCGTGACAGCCAACGGAATGACCCATCCATGGATGTAAATTTATGGCAGGTAGATTTGTGAATGTATATTCGCATGAAAGGAAAGTGATGAGCGTTATACATACTGAACAAAATTATAAAGAATATCGTAATTTATTTACAGCACATAGCTCGCACTATTCGTTGACCTGCTGTATTCATATCGTTTTTCAAGTATTACGCAATCGCTCACTAAACGACAATCTTCCATTTTTTAAATAGATTAACTCTCGAGAATAATTGAAAGTAAATTATATGTTTTATATATGTATAAATAAGCGATAAATAACAAGATTAATAAAAAATGGCATTCGTACTCTGGCAAGTGAAACTACGGAGAAAGCCATTTAAATTATTTGCAGAAGCAGAGATCGGTTTTCATTCGCATGTGTATCGAGTTCGAAACCCAATAGTTTATACAACTGCCCTCTAGACAGTGGTATTCAGTTTCTGCAATGATTGGATATATACTTCATGAGAAATATTGGATATAAATGATATTTGATACGAATAAGTATAAATTTATGAGAGACTTGGGTTGGTAGGAAAATTATGAATACCGAACAAAAGTGTAAAGAAACATATTTTAGTTTCAGTAGAGAACAGTTATTGTAGCAGGACTCATGTTTATATGGTTCAAACTTACCACATTACGTAACTGCACTCTAGACAGTAATATTTCATTTTTACATGGAAGTAAAAAAATAGAAAAAAAAACGTTTAAAAAACTTATCGGTCTTTTTAAAAGTTATTATATTCGTCTTTATAATAAAAAAATAGGAATGTGAAATATTTTACAAATAACGATGGAGTTTGTTCTTTATTTAAAACTTGACGAATAGTCGACACGTTTGCTTTGAAAAGCTAGAGTCGACGTTGAGAAATTATTGAAGGTGATGCGTACGCAATCATTCATGGTTCATTTCTTTTCGTCAATAACCGCCTTTAATATTGGGAGAGCGATGAGAAATGCAAGACCGCTTGTCAGACTCGTGGTAAATATAAATGAGAGTGATGCAAAGCACGGCTAGGGCATGTCAAAAGGGCTGTAAGACACGTGAACGCGGGCGTCGGTTGACTTGCGAGCGAAAGCGCGCCTTTCTAGATAATTTATGCAAGCTCCGTCGTTTCGTACTTGCCTCAACGTTAATTCCAAAATATTCGGGTACACAGCTAGGCAGTCGTGCAGGTACGGGGGCACTTACCGACACGTGTTTAGACATTTGTCAAAGGAGCCACTGAGTCGAGCGAGCCCCTCGAGGATTCCGGAAGTCTTTGTATTTGTCCCCCGTTATTGAGAAGTACATTTCCTCGGCTGATGCGCCAGCAGGAATAAGGAATACCGTATAGAGAGAGAGAGAGACAGAAGAGAGAAATCGAAGCAACGAGAATGTATACCGGAGACACATTCGAGAGGTTCATCGGTTATCAGAATTCGAATACAATAGACCTCCGAGCATAGAGCTCTCTCTCTCTCTCTCTCTCTCTCTGTCTTCTCTCTCTACGTGAAAATGAATGAGAGAACGGCGAATTCGCAACCGGAGATAAATTGAAATGCTTCGTTTGAGATGATAGCAGAGACTGGTAGGCACAGCCAAGTTAAATAATAAATTGTTTGCGCAAATCGAATAATATCGTATTTTTGAACTTTGATATATCACTGGAAAGACAAATTATTGATGGATCGTAAAACGACACGAACAGTGTGCTGCGAAATTCTAGAACAGGGTACCAGAGTGGCACGACTCATACTCTAGCACACCCTGCACGAGCTATTGTAATGAATATTCAAACTTTCAGCAGCAACTATGGACAGATAGTTAAGTCGACTGTCAAACAATTGATAAACCACTATATGTATATTTAGGAAACTATACTAATAAGTAGACTAGTCGAAATACCGCATAATTACTAAACATTCTAATACACTGTGTATGACACATATCGAGCGAATTAATAGACCAGATATAGTAATAAGTTATATTAGCCTGACATAACTGAATACCGCGCGATTATTACAGTTAATATACTATAGACTAAACTAAAAGTATCATTTACTGAATACTCTAAGAGGTTAATTAAGTATGACAAACTAAGTATAATTGATCAAACTAAGTACTAATTTTTATTTCTATTGTTACAAGAGAAATAAAAAAAAATGAGTTCTTTGACAATAAACCAGTAAACGTTTTTATCATCGCTCGCGCCATTTCTTTTCTTACATTCCTTCTCATTCCTTTTTCGTCGTTTCTTACGCTTGGCTGCGATTGGAATTTTCTATTTGACGAGGAGCAACAGGCGTCAGTGAGAGCGTTAAATACTCATTCCTACCTCCAACTCCTTTTTGAAATCTCGATTGGAGAACAGAGGACGTAAAAAAAGTAAAATCTGTCCACGGGATTTGTTTGTTCTTCCTTTTCGTTCTCGAGCGATTTCAAATCGAACAGCTGATAGGTATCTCGAATTTGAACGCTTCAACGCTGCACTTCGTTAAATAATCAAGTGTTCTTTGCCTCTGGCGCATTTCGTAGATAAAGGTAATCAGAGAATTCAGAGAATTAATTATCTTTGAGCGGAGATCAATCGTATATATGAAGCATACTTTGAATCATTCTCGACGATTAATTAAAATTATCGCGATTTAATTTCAATATAATTATATAGTATACCATATAATTATCATTTAATAAAAAATTTATCTCCATTATAGAACAATAAGAAGCATATATAGGTTCAAAAAAATACTCGTATACCGAATATTCGAATTAAGATTTAAATTATGTACATTACACATTCGGATAAAGGTGATACGTGTATTTTTCTATACAGGAATGAAGCAATAAGGCATGAAGAAAAAAGGAGGATGATGTGGTAAGTGAACAAATATGATTCACGAAGTTTTCCGGAGAAATTCAACTCTTGCCGGAAGAGGTTGTGGCTCACTTTTGGAGAAGAGAAAAAGAGTGGCGAGAAAGGGAAAGGAGCCAGAAAAATAGAATAAGGGAGAAAATATGAGCAGGCGTGTTACTTTTTTCAGAGAAAACGTATATGTGTGTGTGTGTGTTCAGTTGCACTCGATGTATCATCGAAACGTCGTTTGCAGTTATCGTGGACGCGAGACTTCGGCGAAGGAACAGCGCTCTACCGCTCCCTACATACGATGTATAGACATCAGGGTATGCCCGATATATACATTGTCTGCAAAAAGTTTTGGATCGCGACAACAATAAAAATGATTTTTCGGATCTACAAAAACATTATTTTCTTCGAATTTCAACACTGTACGCGACTGAATAAATAAAAAAAGGGCTCATCAATGATCTACATATTTCGTTGACAATTGGCATCGACGTTTTTTTAAAATCATGTTAAATTTGTGCAAAAATTTGAGCATTCCTTACCGATGGGATACGTGGGCTTTTTGTACTATTTGATAAGAGATGGCAAAAAATGTCAGCTTTAAATAATGAACATCACGATTTTTTTGATACTGACGAAGATTGAAATTTTGTCACTAGTCACATATTACGTCAATCTCAATTTATGATGAATGTCACCAAGAAATTTTGGTGAAATGCATATACATAATCGAACGAAAATTCGAAAATTCGTGTAATTTTCAATCATACACGAAAAGTGAATAGTTTAGTGTTTCAAATTTATAATATCGTTTCAAAATACCTTATAAAAAATTAGAGCGCATTGTGCGAAGTTGTATGAAGTATGCGCCTGTATAGAAGAACAGCAAAATATCAATTCAAAGGCGTTGTCGCTCGTGCATATAAAATCTAGACTATGAATTTTGAATGACTAAAGCTGCGTAAATTTTCAATTCAATTAAAAATTAAAGTTAACGAACGAAAGTTAAAGAATCGTAAAGTGAAATTTATATCTCCACGGTAAATCGAGCGTAACGACGGTACGCACTCTCTTTCTACCTCCACTTTCAAAATCGTAAATCAATTCAAGAATTCACCTGTTTTTTTTGGTTTTCTCTCTCCCATTGACAAACTTTTACTTTTAGAAGCTTTTGTTTGAAAGTAGAATGATTTTTGTAGTAAAGATGCATATTGTTGTGGGAGATGATTTAAAAAAAAATATTTTTAATCGATGTAAATCGTAGTTTACTTTCCAATTGAAAAAAATTTAAGTACGAGCACACACACACGTTATGCTGAAAAAGTTATTGAAAACTTTTGTCTCGCACTGTAAGCTCGATTCGCGAGTATATATATATTCGACTGCTCTAGTATGAAGCACAGAACGGTTGGGGAGTCTTCTTCGATTTTGTCATCGTGTGATCCCACTCGTGTCGTTGGAAGCTCCAAAGCTTAGCGATCCCTGGACTCCGCCAACCGATAAGCATACACACCGAGTAAAAAATAGGCGTCTGCTTTCGAGACAAAGCCGCTCTAACAATGTTCGTGACCTTGTTCTATTTTTTTTTAAATACTTATGTTGTAAGGCTCTTCGGTGCTGTTATATTGTCGAAAAACTGGAAAAACAACTTTTTTCGAATCCCAGAGAGGTTTTTCGTCATCGACGAGCGATAAACGAGAGATGCGAATAAGCGAGCGAATTTTTGTTTTCAGGATATGTCGCGAGGCGGGAAGGAAGGAAGGAAGGAAGGAAGAAAAGAAAAGAAGGAGACTGCGACGAGGGAAAAATGGGAAAAAGAATGGTCGGTGTAATAGAAACGAACGAGGATCGGGGGAGTCGTCGATTTTGGCGGTGCGGAGGAATAAGGCGCGCGCATGCAGGAATCGTATATGTGTGGACGATGGGGTAGTTTTAAAAGCACGTGTGTCCCGTAGGCATGGAGGAGGATAGCTCGCGACCGCCACCCGAAATTCCGGGAAACGAGGAAAGAAATCACTTCGGTTGGAAATCTTATTCTCTCGCGCTCTCTTCGTCCGGACGATTTCTCCGTCTGCTACCCGGTGGTCCCTCCGCTACCCCTCATTCGCCGCCCTTATAAAGTCCGAGGCGTGAGAACTTTTCGAAAGCCCAAACTTTCGCCCATTTTCCTCATTGACGCTATAGACAATTGTCTCCTGCTTCTCGTGCCATTTCTCTCTCTCTCTCTCTCTCTCTTTTCGCGTATTCTCTATCGTCTTATCTGTCTTCCTCTTCTCGTTCTCCTTCCTCATCGCTCCATTCTTCCCTTTTTCCTTCGACGGTAAAGTTGTTGCTTTTGTTTTCCAGAGAAATATAGAAAGACGCGAGAGGGTGCGCGAGAGAGAGAGAGAGACGAAATAAAAGGATAGTTTTTGGAGAAGCGATGGAATAATTCTCTTGAGAATGTACCTTCTGTTTTCCCTTTTTCTCTCAACCTCTTCGAGCAAACTTCGGATACTCTGTGAAACTCGGGTGAAACCCTCGCGCCCGCGCAACCGACCGAGCCGGTTTAAATTTCAACGATTCGTTTAGGAATTAATTAATTAATCAATTTGACGTATCGGAATTGTATTTTGCGAGGCGCGATACCTCGTCGGGCGAGTTCCGGGTCACTCCCCGGGATAGGAAAAGAATTCTCCCGAAAGGTGGGAAATTGGTGAATCGACTCCGAACCAACAAGCCGGGTAATTGGTCTCCCGATTATTAAATTTCGAAAAAAAAAATATGAGGAATGGGGCATTATCGACGGACAGTCGATAGATTTTATCGAATAAGAGATTAATGGGTTCTCGACGTTAATAAATTTTAGTACGAACCTTGCTGAATGAGCGTACACTCGGTCAATTTCATACAATATTCATATGTTAACATATATACGCGAAGCCTCAACATTTCCGTGTATTTTTAATATTTTTTTTGCGAAATACACGTTATTGTTTTTCGTTTGAACCCTCTCGTCTCAATTTTCTACCAACGGAAGCAGGAAACGGGGGATTTTCCTCAGAACGTTTAATTTTTCATTTTTCTCTTGCTATATAGATCTCCCTACTTAGACCTACGCTGATTAATTAATCCCCAAGCCCGCAAACTCTCTCTCTCTCTCTCTCTGCAACTTTAAGCTTGTGCGGTAATGAAGAATGAGAATAAATGAACGCTTCAAGTCTATTAAATTCCAAAATGCTTGCATCTAAAAGAATTTTAGCATGCACAGTGTATATGATTTTCAAATTTTATTTTTTAATAATTAACGTGATCAATTACGACTTTAATATCGACAAGTACTCTTAGGCAGCTCCTATACATCGTATTGAGTAAATAGTTTCAAAATATATTACATAATGCAAAAAAAATTGTTATGAAATAGCTGGAAAACTGTAGGAAATTTCCTGTAGCTAATTATTGGATAAAACCCAGGAATAATTTTACTATTTTCGTTATCAACAGAAAATTAACTTATCAAATGTTACGAATCTTATTATCAGAGTTAATTTTTGTCGGTGCCATTTTCAAGCATCTGCTGATGTTACATATAATTTTTAAAAAATCGATACCTCTCTATATTTGCGCTGTGGGTTCAACGAATTCAACATTAAAAAGTTCGCTGATAACTTTTTAACTGAATAAAAAAAAACAAATATGGTGACTCTCGAATTGTAAAATTTCGGCAACTTTACAAATAGTCTTATCACGCTCGAACTCTTCTCTCCCTTATTTTTCCCGTCTCCGTTTTTGTTCCAACGACTTTTTTATACGCATACACGAAGGAGGCGAAAGACGAGTCGAGGAGAGAAGCAGAGAATAAAGATGCAAGAACAGGGAGGAGGAGGAAGAAGAAAGGGGCCGCGGAGTCAGGGAGAACGAGTAGATCTGTGGTGAAATTAGTTTGGGCTCGCATATACATAGCATAATTATTCTAATGATCCTTAATCGTGAGCCCAGGGGGAAGAAAGGGAAGATCTTACTCAGCAGGCTCCTGCAGTCTCCGTGAAAGACGAAAAAAAAAAATAAAAAAGAGAGAGAGAGAGAGAGAGAGGGAGCAATCGTAAACTTGCATATTTAACTTCCTTGTCCCTTCTCTCTTTCTTCATCCTCCTTTTTTATTAACACAATGACATTTTGCGAATATAATCTCGAGAGGGGAACACCCGTCCCGTTCTACACAATGTCAGACGAGGAAAAAGAAAAGAATATGAATAGGCGAATAAATAAAATGGTCGGAAGGTAAAATAAAGCCGGAGGAAATACCTCGTTCGTATCCAAGATTTTATCTCATAAATTCCTGTCTACTTAAACGTATCACTATTTTCTCCCGTCTCGTGACTCTTTCCTTTTCCTTTCCGCGATATCTTAAATGCCGGCGTATTGCTTGAGCACTTTCGCCCACTCTTTCGGGTACAGTCTCTGAATGTGAGCGATCACTTTCTTTATCTGGCGAGTCTCGTCTGGCGAGCATTGGGGACAAGAGCCTCGAAGAATCAACGGAGCCAGGCCTGCAATGAATTGGAAAACGGAACATTATTCTTCCGCCTCTATAGAAAATACTTATATATATTTCAAATATCCTTTTTTTTACATATAAAAAAAATCTATGATGGTCCTACTAAATCAATATATAGTCTGATACATGTGGGATCACTTTATGGAAGAATATATGTCAAATATTTGTCTCGTATCGCACATCAAGAGACACGATAGTGTCTTGACGCCAAGTAATGAAAGAAAGTCAGAAACGTCAAGGCAACCGTGTTTATTAACAGTAAGATTGAATTTTTTTGAATTTTTTTCAACTTC
>JAPYYW010002801.1:0-20060 GCA_030522545.1 Cremastinae sp. A BG-2022a
TAAATTATATAAAATTCCACTCTTCTAGAAAAAAATGTTGTTCTGAAAGAATACACACTTTCATTACTTGGCGTCTTTTTTCAACTTTTGGAAAAAGTACATTTTAAAGTTATGTATACAATAATCATCGTATATTTAAAGTATATATGATTTCAAACAAAGTTTGCATACATTTTTTGGAAAACCCCTATCAAAATAATATTTTAAAATGATTTTTTTTTAAGTTTACATGCATGTCGACTGTACACTTAAATATAAAATTTCCTACGTTAATTCCACAACATAAATTCCTTAATATAAACCAAACATTTTTTTTTGCTTTTGCAAGATAAATGGTTAGATACTGTTTGTATCTGGATTTTACTGCATATATCTCGCGCATTTTATTTTTGTCTAAAAGACAATTGTGCTACAAAATTTGTCATCATCGCAAAAATTTAACGATTGCATTGTATCTGTCAATCTCTCCCTAAAATCGATACGTGAAACATGCCAAGGAAGGCGAACTCGCGTCGTCTAATATAACCGCATCAGCTGCCGAGCGCAGATATATGCGTCTTGGCTTCTTGCTGGCTCTTCCTCGCTCATCGTTATATAAATGAGTACCGAGGAAGATGAAAGAACGGGGAGAAATGGAAATATGGAAAAAGGAGGATGGGAGCTAAGATTCAGAGAGAGAGAGAGAGAAATTGAGGAACGGATGACAAGAGCGCGACGTGTACATATATATAACTAATATCACGTGCGCATGTCGAGCGGCTTCGCATCGATTCCGTCATCAGAGGACAGAGAAGGAAATACCAGTCGCTGCCCGGAATACGCATTCGCGTTGAGCGTAAGTCGAGAGTACGATTCGCGAGCAGGACCTGATGGCAGCAGAGAGGCTGCTCTGGATGTATCCTCGCGCGCTTGCAATCTCCTCGTTGTCGGCGCGGTACCTACCCGAAGCTTCTTACTTCCCCATCTATATTGCAAGCGAATGCAAACCCGTGCGATCGCTGCATGCATACATGCATTATATCGTTGAGTACACGCCTTACGTGTTCGCAGATGCACGGAAACGCACACGTTCGCACGTACGAGCTTGATAAACTATACAGACGAGCTCTCCCGACATGCTCTCCCTGCTTCGCGAAGATTCCTCCTATTGACTCTAACGTTCTTTCAAATCTAATACGTTACAGCAGAAATTCGCTCAGAATCTACGGCTGATAAGATTTTCTCCCTGCAGCAGCGGTGTTATGCGCGGTTTCGCAGCTTCGCTGCTTTTCGGTCTCTGAATTTGTTTGCACGCTCGAACGCCCGCATTATCAATTAACCTGGAACGCAATCTGTTTCCTCTCATCCTCGAATCCCATTCTACCCGGACTCGAATTTCCATGCTTTTATGCAAACGCGATTAAACGTTTTATTCGAAAACCGAAGGAATTATTCATTCGCGCCCCGCGCCACGCCGAACCCAACGATTACATCTTCATCGTGCCAGTCTTTACGGACGCTCTTGTTTTTGGACAAATGTTTATATTGCATTATAAATAGACAAATTTGTATACATTTCGTAAAATCGAATTAGTATTCCGTCTCTATATTCGACGTATCGTCGGGAATATAGGGATTTCTTGCGAGTCTTTCGGAGGGTGAATATTCGAGGATTTTATTCCTGACGGAAGCTCTCTCGCGGCGATCCGATGTTATACACGACGAACACGAAAATAATAAAAAAAAGGCAGGGGCGCTGGGCGAGGAATTTGATTTATCCGTGTCGGAGAATAATTTAAACAAGATTGTTTTTTTCCTTTTGTTCCCCTTGCTGCGGGTATATTTTCGATATCCTTTTTTGTTATTCTAAATAGCCGTGCTCTCGACCTTTCTCGGGAAAACTCAATTTAAGAGATTGGAGAGAAGAAGATAGAGAGAGA
Organism: Cremastinae sp. A BG-2022a; assembly: GCA_030522545.1. Taxonomy (NCBI): domain Eukaryota; kingdom Metazoa; phylum Arthropoda; class Insecta; order Hymenoptera; family Ichneumonidae; species Cremastinae sp. A BG-2022a. The sequence continues at coordinate 1,920 of JAPYYW010002801.1, forward strand.
GAGAGAGAGAGAGAGAGAGAGAGAGAGAGAGAGAGAGAGAGAGAGAGAGAGAGAGAGAGAGAGAGAGATAAGTGCTAAATATAATTTAGGGGATATAATACATTCGGGTGATATAGCCGAGGGCTGGATTAGCCGGACCAGCCTCGAGTGGGACCCGGGACGCGCAACCGTAAGCTGCTTCTTCGCCCCTAAATCGGCGCGACGAACGCACACGGTTCCGAAACTCACACACGACGGCGATCGCGCTCTCCCGAACATCTCCGCCTCTACTTGGAGCTTTAAGCCTCAAGGCGCGTACCCTCACGTTCGCTTGATTCATGGTATATGCGGTGCTTATTCACTGAATCTAATTTCTACAATTTCCCTTATACCAGACACCCAGGGGCTTCAAGATAACTCGGATGGCTCCTAACCTACATAACTCTGCGATTACTTCTCCCCCTCTCGCCAATATATGTATTCATTTTTTTTTATCAATATGATTCTATTGATTACATAAATATTCATCATTTTTTTTTAACTTTCCGAGCTTTCAATTTATATTTCGGGACATCAGTTATTATACCGAATGCGAGCTAATTTGCTATTCAAGAGATAATCAACCCTCTTTCGCTGTATATTGAACATCCACGTCAATGATTATTCCGTCCATATTTTCAACATCATTTTCATTTAAATTTCATTTCCATCAGAGTATTGAACGATATTGATTTAGCGTAATGTATTTTTTAAGCCATTAAATATTAATTTATTTTTTAATTCTGATATTATGAACGATTATTCATTAATGTACAGTAAATAACCAAATTTACTTCGTTTTTGTTTGATCGAGATGTAGAACCGCGTTTGGAAGGTACATAAATATTCTTCGACGTGACGTTCATTAATGTTATTAAATTAGTAAACTGCCCTTTACGAAAACGATCGAAACGCTCGATTGTCAAGCGCGTGTGTTCGTCGCTCTTAGAATTGGGGTCGCTGATTGCGGTAGATCTTGTCGTTATCAAGCGACGGCCCTATAAGTTCATTAATTTCGTATGGTCCTCTCCCTCTCTCGTCAAATATGAAAACTGTCAATAATCCATTCTGTCAATAATCGATCCGCCCGGATGTCGGAAGCGACCGCAAATAATGTATGTTTTGCCTCCTCCAACGGACATGCGATGAAAGCTAAAACGTTGCCTCCAATTTTAGAAGCCGATCGTTCCCCTTCAGGCCCTTTTACCTCGTATTATATCAGAACCAATACACCAGTATTTACTATTTTGATTCTGTTCCCGAGCGGAATTCAATAATTCCGGCTTGTAATATATATTAATAAATACGCGCTTTTTCCTCATCCATTCGCAATTCAATAAACAATGAAATCTGAATATTATGGGATTAATAATTGAATTGACGCACCTTCGATTGTACATTGATATTTGCTGATTTTTCGATACTTATCGTATTACACTCGCTCCGTTGGCTTCTTTTTCTCGGGACTGCGCGTTGAGGTGTTTATTTTGGCAAGAATGTGTTCTCGCTCGGGAATCCAGAATTTCGAACGCTGCCAAGTGTAAGGAACGAGTAATTATGAATTTATGTAGAAATCCCGAGGGAGAATATTCCGACAGGAAAAATTGCACTACAGCTGCGGAGAATCGTCGTGGGAGTAACGTCGGGTATAACGTTTATTTTTCCTTATCTATCATCTATGAGGAAGTTTTGGAACGGGGGAACAGGTTGGAAAGTTGGATTGCATACACGTACGTGAACGCATCTCCGGAGACTATTTAGTCGAGGTTTCGGTAACGTCAGCTTTCCTCGAGCTACCTTCCAGACTGCAAGCGCGTTTCCCTTCCGTTTCTCTGTTCCACTAGTCTAGAGAAAACAGACGGAATTAAGCGAAGCATATTATTTACCCGTGGAGAATTAGAGAAATATATAGACAGGCGAACGCGCAGTCGCGCCGACTGAAAGAAAGATTGCCGGGGAAACAAGATTAAACATCAAATAGTGTGCGCGAACATTCGCGTATATATTATTTGTCTTGCGTCGATAGATAAAATCTTATATTGGCTCGTGTATATATCGATATGAAAATTTTTTAATACCTGCTAATAAGCCATGGTCTGAGATACCGATCGAGAAAAAAAAACACGAAAGAGGATGAACATCAATTTTAAATATGATTTTCCTGCTCCGCGTTTCTCTACGGTGAAGAAACTCTCAGAATTAAAACGACACCGGATATCGGGAGCTGACGTGCACCAGTAAGCGAAATCAAAGGATGCGACGAGCCAGAAAAAGTTTCATTAAACTTGAAGCTCGACGAAATTGAATATCGAAAACCGTTGCGGGAACAAAAAACTTCAACAGTCGATTATTCACGACAAGTGTTTTTATGATCGACAATTATTCCAAATTCAATATACGTATATCGGAGAGTCCAATTGGTATTGGTAATAATGGAACGACGAATAACGTGAAAATAGGAAGGAAAAAAGCGAGTATCGAATGTTTGTCAGTCCCTGAATAAAATGAGTAATCCCGTAGAATTGAGTCGGTATAACGAGATTTTCTTGATTGAATATCGGACATACGCAGGGGCGATGGTGTATACGGGGAAAAGTGACCAGGAAGGTAATTATCTGTCTCGCGCAATACATATAGTTATACCGCGCGAAGGAATACTTATTCATCTGCAATATCATAAGGTGGATGAAATCTCGACGTTAATAGGCAAGAGCGAGAGAGACCGCGAGTTCGAGAAAGGAGAGCAAGATAAATACACACAGGAACCGGAAGAGAGAGTCTGTGAGAAACACACGAACGTTGTCGAAGGAATTCATAACCTCACGACGCGCACATCTCTCTCTCTCTCTCTCTCTCTCTCCTTTTTGTTTCTCTCTCGGCCTTTCTCTCCACGGATATAGACAAACTTTTGGTATTACATATTAGCGCTTCTCCGCTTGCACGTTCACTCGTCGAAAGTTCTCTCGCCTCGTTGATATCCGAGAGGAATACGGGGCTAGAGAGAACGGGCTGAAGACGGCCAGAGAGAGAGAACGGGCGACGAGAATAATAAGGGGAAGAAGAAGAAGAAGGATAAGTTAGAGAACCCTAACAATCTACGTTCTCACGAAGTTCCTAGTTTAGAAGGTGTACTGCTCTCGTTCCTCTTTCTCCCTACTTCTAAAGCGTACATTTTCGCGCATATATTCCTTGGACCCTCGCGCGCTCCGACGCGCATATCTCGCCTTTTCTTCTCTCCCATCGCTCGTCGCGTCTCTCATATTCTAGCCTCGTCCTCCCTGTCCTTCTTCTCATCCCGAGCTTCCCAGATTACTGTCCAAATTTTTCCCGTACTCCATCATATATACGCGAGCTCTTCCAAATTATTTTGCCCCTCTGCTCTCTTTTTTCATTGACTCATCGATATTCTCTCCTTTTTCTCTCCATATCCTCTTGCTTTTTACCATCCAAAACGCGAGGCATCAATTTCGCTGAATCCAAGTTTTTCCTTTCGCATTTTATTCCTCATAATTTTCATATGTTAAATTCAATGGCTTCGCGCAAAATGGTTCGCGGAAAAGAGAGCCGTTGGTTTTTTATAACCGGCTTCACCCTCGTAAACGTGAGCCCGCTCGAAGGAAGAGAAAAGCCTCGGGCACGAGGGTGAAGAAAAAATGATGCAAGGGGCCGCACTCGATTTCTCACCATCCACAACCCCGGGATAATAATGGAAGATCAATCTTCGATTAAGGATTCAGTGGGTGGAAGTTAGCATTTCGTTATGGGAGATATCGCGACTCGGGGGAGAACGAGCCAGAGGGAATAATAATCGTGGAGGAAATACGCGATGATTCCGGTGAATGGAATGTTGCAGAACTTGCTATAGTTACATATATTCGCTCCGAAGAGCGCGCGCTTGTCAAATCCGGTGTATACGCATCGCGATCCTGCCATATTACATATAAGGATACGCGGGTGAGACTAGGCGCGACGTATCAATTATTCGCGACCCTCCCGTGATCAATAAAACACGTCCCGAGTCTCATCAATCTTCTCACTCGATACACAAAATAAATTGGACTAGCCTTGACGACCAAACTTTTTAACGTTCTCTCGTAATTAAATTTTTTTTCAACGAGACCTCGCCACATATATTTTCATGATATTCCATATCGGGAGGGGGAGGGGTTTCCTTTCGTGAGAATTTGCCTAATGGGATATTCGGACGTCATCCCAAGTTTTTCAACACCCTCCGCTCGTTATATTTTATCCTAATGAAAATCGTCGGGCGATAATTCTTCCGTTTATTATTGTTTCTCGATCGTGACACTTGTTGCGAATCGTTCCTCACGAAACCTCTGATCGTAAACGAAATTAAGAAGAAGGAGAAGAAGAAGAGAAAATAGCGGAGGAAGTTCTGGAAGAACGAAACAAGCGAGCGAGAGAGAGAGAGAGAGAGAGAGAGCGGTGGGGAACGAAAGAAAAAGAGATGGAAAGGAAAATTCATGTGACCGCAGCAGTCTCGCTCCGTTTCGTTCATAATTAGAAGTTTGCGTGATCCGGACGAGGCATTTAATCACTGACCCTGCTTTTCTCAACTCCTGGACTTTTATGTATAAGCTGGTATATATACGTACACGGCGTGTATCGTGCCAAGTTCCTCAATCTGACTCTTTCCACCTCATCCACCCTCTCTCTTTCCCGCGTGTTTTCTCCCTTTATCTTTATTCCCCGTCTCTCTCTCTCTCTCTCGCTCTCGCTCTCTCCACAAATACGCCGGTATCAATGTGCACACACGTATTTATCTCCGCGGGAGGGTATTACACGACTGTGCAGGGGCGTGTGTATACGCGATCTGAAAACTCGGAGCGTTTACAAATTGCTTACAAGCGAAGGAAAGTGGGTCGTGCCGATATAGAGCGCCAGCGAGGTTTACTGTTGCTCCTTGTATCTTTCTCTCTCTCTCTGTTCATTTTTATCTCCCTCCGAGCCGACTCGTGCCTCGTTTTCTCTCTCTCTCTCTCTCTCTCTCTCTCTCTCTCTCTCTCGTTACCTTAGCCGCACGTACTCCCTATTATTTTATCTATTTTATCTACGTTTTTACGAGATCATGGATTATTTTGAGCGGTATTTTGCGTGCTCGCCCTTCGGGAGCGTTCCCGAAAATCCGGCGAATAAAATCCGCGATCCGAGAGAATATCAGCGACTCTGCGCGGAAAGCCCTCTTATTCTTCATCCATAAATTGAATCTCGGGGGTTTGGCCCCGGCTATTTCGCATTTTTCCGTTGCTCTTTTTATCTCTTTGCTGTGGCGAATTTGACGCGAGCCAACCGCAGAATTCCACGCGGACGGGCTCGAGGGATGAGCGAGAGGGAAGGAAGGGAGGGAGGAAAAAAGGTTTTTGTTCTTTGCGGTCCCCTTCCTCGTCGGAGCACCCCTAAATGTCACTGAAACGTACGGGGGATGCTGCGCGTTGCATTTTGTACCAGCTCTCGTATAATGTGACCACCGAAGGAATCACCGATCCGTGAATTTCTCGCCCCTTTTCTCTCTTTCCCTCTGCTTCTTTTTTTTATTTCTCCCTTTCTCCCTCCCTCTCGCTCTTACCCGCAGGGATATTTCAAGATACGTATTAGGCTGCCTAAAAAAAGCGAACACACCGCTTTGTACGTCCATTTTCGCCGCTACCAAGTGCAAAGTGTCGGGGTGCATAATTTATTTCATCTATCCGCACTCCTGACCACGCTCCCTGGCATGCGTATCGAAATATATCGAATTTGCGCCTCGAGAATTTGCGAATAATGCGTCGCGTATATAATTTTTTCACAGTCCGGGTGAACGAAATCTCTTGGGACTGTTGATAAGCGCTCGAAAAACTCGAAAAATACATTTTACGAGAGCGAATTTTTTTACTCCTCCTGATCGATTTTATTTTTTTAATTTCATTCTTCGTGCGATGATTCGATTTTTTTTTCACTCTTTTCGTGTATATTCGAATTAATTAGTTCTACGCTACGTTGTTTTTTTAACGAAAATTAAAAATTACGTGATATATTGAAAAATTATATAACGCTGCGCTAATTATGAATATGCATGTGTCAGAAGAGGGCCAGTTTCGAGAGAAAGAATAATGTTATTCGCGTGAGCATAATAATGTTTTTATCTTAGAATGTCTATTTTTTTATGATCTTCGACGCGCACAGACGTCATCATATAAATGCGTGTGCATGCGGTGAGGGAATGTTTGGGTGGAGTATACATTCACGCAGCGGTTTTCTGGGGAAGATTCTATTCGTCCCTGCGATGTAACCAACCAGGCTTTCGTATTTTAACCGGGAGAAATAAAAAAATGGAAAAAAGTAAAATGAGAACGAAATCTACAGTGTGGCGCGGAAAATCAAGGGATTTTTTTTCAACGGGGGAAAAAGAAAAGACTGAAAATCCTGCGAGAGCATATGCGCGAATAAACGCAGAAAATTTAAAACTGACGCTGTATAAAGAAAAAAAAAGCACTGCATATGGCTAAAAGAAGAGAAAAATGATCTTTGTCACGTTGAAAAATCGACATGGAATCGTCTCTAATTTTTTTTTTCTTGTTGCATATGAAGTTTTATCAATTTTTTTTCTATTAAATAAAATTGCTTCTTTATTTTTCTTTTCCACACAACTGTGTAAATAAAAATATTGAAATTCCGGGATTGGAGTTGTTCCCACATAAATATTATTTTTCACTAAAATTTACCAACCTTTACCATTTCGTTTAACCTGTTTTTAAAATCTCATTGCTCGCAGGGTATCAAATTACGGAAAAAATTATATTTGCTCCAATTTCAATCACACGCTTTGATAGAAACGCAAAATTTTTTATATAGACTATTCACATATTCATATACACTATCTATAGAAATATCCAATTATATAAACGAAATAATAAATTGAAATATATTGAAATAAAAATTTTGGTTTATTTTCGAATAATAAATATTAAAATCGAGACAAATTGAAAACGTAAACTGTTAGCTTAGTTTTTAAATAATCAGCTTTAAAACTTATCAAAACTTATCAGTTTTAAAATTTTACGCGAATATATGTGATCGAAATCAGTGTTACAAAAAATTGGATGTATTTTGCAACTTCTACACCTCAGAAGCTCAAAAGTACAAAAGCTCTGACTCATATGCTGCGAGAACGTTCCTCGCACTCGGCGATGAATGTAATTGCTTTCCACAATTGTTACACAAAATATACTACATTGCCGTGAGATGAAGAAAGCTGTATATTCATTACACACAATATATTTTAAAACGCCAGGTCTTTAAAAAAGTTATTCCAGCTGAAAAATACAACACGCTAAAAGATTATATAAATGGCGATTGTAAAGTGACAAGACTGCAAAAACGCGAGCTATTTATTCAAGAGAGTAATGGAAAATAGCGTCATTGTAATGACGACGGTGGGAAGGCTTTCTTGAAAAGTGCACACGAACGGGAAAGCCTTCTCCGGGCACGGAGCGAGAGCGCCTGCACTCCTGTGTATATATGTATATATGTTGAGAATAGAAGTCTAGTATAAAGTCTGGGTTAACGTCTCCGGGTATGCCATTTCGGGATGCCGGGTCGTCGCTGTAAGCTGTCGCCCCGATAAATCAAGTGACACCTGCGCAACTTTCCGACGATGCTTCAAGACACACAAACATCGGCGCACCGACCAGGCCCGGGCCTCGCATTCGTGTCGGCGTATTCGTGTGTTGCCGCACAAAAGAGCCAGAAACAAAGGAAAAGGGATGAAGAAGAGGGACGAGGTAAGAGAGAGAGAGGGGGGGAAGGGAAAGGAAAGGAAGGAACGAAACGTGCGTCGATGGTACACATACCGGCACGTCGGGCTCAAAAAAACGTCATACAAACACGTATATCGTCATATACCCCGCTATGGAATTTTTCCTTTCACCCATGCTTTTCGTACATCACATGTATTTGCAGTCTTTCAACGATCTTCCCGCACTCTATATTTATTGCTTCAATATTCCCGACTCATCCCTTCATTCCTTCTCATTTTTCTCGCAACTCTACCACCTCTCCCTCTCTCTCTCTCTCTCTCTCTCTCTCTCTCTCTCTCTCTCTCTCTCTTATATACTTTTATTCCTATACGGATAAATGTCTGGAAAATATTCACTGATTTTCACGCCAATTGGATTACTTCTCGCATCGGCTTGTATTTGACGTCTCATCAAAATTTGTAGTCTCTTTATACTTCGTGATCGCGAGTCTCGAGCTCGAGCAAAAATCTCTCCCTTCTCGCGAATAAATGAAATTTGTCCGACACGGACGAACCAAATTTCATCTTCTCGTTTACTTTTGTTTCGTGATGCCCGGGTTCTACGTCACGAGAAAAAAAAATTTTCTTGAAATACTTTTTTCTCTACATAATTGAGAAGAAATTGGCAAGAAGATTGAGAAAAAATTGGCTCGCCCCCGCGGGTTCGCGAAAACTTTTCGAAATTTCGAAAAGTGAGGATAGATAGATAAATTTATGGAAGACTGAAAAAAAAAGTTTTTTTTTTTTTCTTAGGGAATAAATTCGCTGGTGCAATGACGCACGTGCAACGAAGTTTTACGTGTGGAAAAAAGGCCGGTCGGGTCAACACGTATTTCAAATATTTCTTTTCGTTTTCTTTGCATACATTCCCGGTTCGTTCATATTATTTTCTGATAAATTTATTTTCAGTCCAGGACAAGAAGCGCCCTTGGGTCTGTCTTTTGTGTCCCAGTGATTTCTATTGCCCGCTCGCGTACAGGATCGATACCAGGGAGAGGACATCGATCTTGTCCCGGTGTCCCGCGGGCAAAAAACTTTCCGTATACCCTCGAGACTGTACGTGACAATAGAGCCTCGATAAGACTCCTGGTGCCGAAATATAACTGTCCGAAGTTTAGCGGTATATTCGCTTCGCCCGGGCGAGACGCGAAACAGAGCGCGAGAGAGATGCCCTCGCGCTCGTTTCTCCTTTCTCGCTGATGAAATCTTCAGATAACTGCATATTGCTTTTTCCTCCGTGCACTGATCACTCCTTTTCCCAAAATAAAAACGCCAGAATTCCCCTCCTGCGACGATCGCCATTTTTCTCTCCCGGCGAATGAAAAAAATACACACACGTTATTCCCCTCCGAAAATTTATAAAATAATTTTTTTTTACGCACTGTCCAACTTTGGCACATAATTCTTGAAAAAAAGTCACGTTGAGAATTGAAAAGGAGCTCCCGAGGAATTTATCCGCTCGGACAAAAAGCTCCGCACGAAATTGAGGAGTGATTTATTCGGAAGGCAAACGATGGTCGTTTGAACGGACGGGAGTGAGAGAGAGAGAGAGAGAGAGAGAGAGAAGGACGACGACGACGATAGAGAGTGGAAGGAGAAAACGATCGGTGGTGGTTTTTCGCCTTAATCTTGGAAATCTCGCACGATTGTAACTTTCTCGATCACTGTAGTAACTCGGGCTGTCTCTGTCGTTCGTTTTTCTTTTTCTCTTCCTTTATCCCTCGATAACACGATCGTGCGACCGTGAAACGAGCTCAGGCTCTCTCGGTTCCGCTCCCTTTTCCCATCTTTCTCCGCGCCATTCACGAAGCTCCCTCCGAGCTGGGAAACAGAGCAGGAAACGGAATTAGGTTTGGAAGACGTAATGCAAAATTGACTTAGCCTCGGTATCTGCGAGTTCCAACCTCTTGTGCGCGCCTCTCTCTCCCCCTCTCTCTATCTCTTCACTATCTACCTAACTCTCTTCCCAGGCTTATTCACCCTACTTGGACAAATATATACGTAAACTCGAGTTTCACCTATCAACCTTATTTCGTCTCTTATCACTCAAAATTACGCTCACATCACGAACGATTTTACCACGAGTGCTCTCCTTTTTCCTCAATCACTGCTAATCTCATTATGCCCTCGAGTTTGCAGAGAAAACTTCACAAATTCTCGCACACACGCGTCCTTTCGCCATGTTTTCTTCCTTATTCTTGGACCAAAACTCTCTTGAACACCTGATTCCTCGAAGAACGATTTATAAGCGCCTTCGAAAACTTTAATATCCTCATCCGTTCTTTATTTTTGTTCGAACGTAAACACACATGTTTAAAAGCAGAGGCCCCCAGGTAGTACGAAAGCTTTATCCGATCGAATGGTACACCTTTTCGTATTATTTCTCTCGCTCTTTTCTTATTCTTGCAAAATAAAAGTCATCGGAGAAAACAATCTGTATACACTCGAAGCAAGAGCGCGGGAGCGACGAACGAATAAACTCTCCAGCTTGCACAGTGGAAATAAAAGTAATGCTTTTTCATCCTGTATCGTGCCCGAGACTCTAGATATTATTCTCTCTTATATCAGAGTAAGATCCAACTGGGATATACCTCTTTCATCATCCAACTCGTTCCTTACCTACATTCATTTATACAGGTCCATCAAAAAATACTCAAACATTCAGTCTCGTAAATTCGCTTAACTCTAAACGGTCTTCAGCATTTTCATACTGCCTCGTTAAAATTCTGACAATTCGAGGAAATTATTGAGATGATATATACATTTTTTATCGTCACTGTATCACCTGAATTATCTTAAATTTGTAAAAGTCGTTAGGTCTTTGGAATTAACAAAGAAAAAAAAACAAATTATGCATGTCGTATCAGAGTTAATTTTATTTTTATCGATTTTAATGAAAAAGTTGAAAAAAAGGGACGCGGGGGCTTATTTGTTTTGAGTCGAAGTGTAGATACAGTGTAGAGAATAAAGCGGCTTGGAAACGTTCGCTTTAATGCTCCTCTCTCTTCTCTTTCCTGGTGAGGGCTTCGACAAAATCCTATAAGTCGGCCAACCGGAGAGTCTATTACCGAAGGATCACTTCAGTAATTTCAAAACTCGTCGTCTTCGTCAGCTAGAAAGACCGAAGAAAGCTACACTTTATCCGCTCTTCTTTCATCCTTTCCCCTGTCAGCTTCTCTCGATCATTCCCCTCCGTTCTATCGCACGAATCTTTTGTCTTGATTCCTCTTTTTTTTCACCGCGTCCACGTATTTTTTTTTCTCTCGCTTCTATTTCGGTCCTGGCTGTCCATCATTTCGGGTTTCGTCAAGGTTCCGGGAAAATTGTGTACACGTCCGGGCGAGCGTCCAAGTGAGAATTCCTCGTCATCGTCCGCCCTCTCTCTATTCATTCCTACGGATATTCCTGACAATTTACCCTCGTCACTATACGAACGCGAATTCACGGACGGGCGCGTCGACCCATACGTACAAAATCCTGCAAGGTTGGCCGCGTTTAATATCAGAAAAAAAGTGTGATCCGCTTTTTTCGCGTCTCGCCGGCGCGAGGGGATTGTCGTTTCTCATTTCGTAACAATTTTAAATTACGGGTCGTCTCCCGCTCGTCACTTATCTCAGACTCTCGAGTGCGCGTTGTACAAGTTAAACGAGCGATCACGCATACACCTATCGTCGGCCAGACTCGCGGTTGACGAGTCCAAAAAAAAAATAATAATAGAAAAAACAAGGGCATACATATATATGCGAAGGGAAAAAAGTGTATATACGTATATTCAAAGCAACGCCTGGGTTATTCATATACCGAAAACGAGAAGGGAAATAAATCTTTCCGCTCGTGAATGTCGTGACACACACGATTTTTTATCGTTCACTTCCTTGAAGGAGAAAAATGAAAAAAATACGAAATTAACATTATATCGCGAAGGAGCCTTATCGCGGTTAATGGCCTGATGTATACGCCGGGAAATTATAATTAAGGTGTTTACTCTTGATCGCTATTTAGCTCCAGAGCGCGATAAGTCGCTCATCGTAAATTTTCGACGTGGCCGAAATAAAAGAGCATATTAAGCGATTATTACATAAACATCATTTTCGGGCGGACCACACGATTTTTTGGAATTATGATGAATGTACGGAGGAAGTACGAACACAGAGGGTAATTTCAATAACGCGGTCCGTGGAACTATTTCGGAACTGCAATTAAAATGTTTACCTCCAATCTCAATTTTGTCAGAGATCCAATTAACGGTTATGGGGCAAATATTAAAGTCGAGTGGTCACGAGGAGAGGAACAAAGCGAATATGTCGGGTCACATATAATTAGTCTGAGCGAGACGTTCCGTTTCTACTGTCACGCTTCTGGACTCGACGACGATTCTCCTTCTACTTCTCCCTCCTCCGCCGCCATTCTAAACGCCTGAGGAAAATGGTATTTGCTCTCGCGTGAGCTCCGCGCGAGTTTGGTGGTGGGCAAAGTTCAGGAAACCGGGACGAGCGAACTGAAAAGGGGACGGAAATGGCCGAGAGGGGGTGCCAGTAGAAAAGGGGTATACGGGCTGTTCCAGAAGTGGATACGGACAATGGAGAATCAAATTGACAATCAACTTCCTCCTCGGAAAGTGTATTTGGACCTTTTCCGATTCAAGAAATCTCTCAGTTACCTATAATTCCAATTTAACTGATCAGTGAGTATGCGAAGCGATTATCTTTCAATATTCAAAAAGACGCCCATCTATATATACGGAGAAATTTTTATACGAAAATTTTTACTATTCTCTATTGTATTGTGGTAACAGTTCAGAAATTTTCAGAATTCTTTTAATATGAAACAAAGCAATTATGATTATGTTAAAATAAAAATTCGACTATATGTTTTATGTGAAAAATATTAAAAATTATTATTTCCAAACTTTTATCACTCACAATAATAATCAGTATGGAAAGAAATGTATATAAATATTTCGTAGAAATAACTTCTCTCCGTATCTACTTCGAATCGGAAAATCTCTGAGAACTTTTGGACTCGAAAGTCATTTGAAAATTTGATATTTTTCTTGGTTCTGATATCGAGTTTTGGGTCACACTGTACAGTGTAACTTCTCCGGATGGTAGACTCGGAAATACATACGCCGCGAGACGAGAGACGCGCGCGGTGTATATCGTAAATAAGGAGACGGCAGTTTGGTGCTCCTTAACGTTCCTTCCACACGGAAACGTCTCGTTCCCCGTATACTGTTACATTAACGTGTAGTACACGCCATATTTCCTCCATTGTGTCCGAAGCGTGTGTACACGTACACACCGCGATGAGAAATTCTTCATCGAACTAGGCCACTCGCTGCTCCATCCTTCCTCACTCTATTTTATTTTCTCATTTCTCCTTTTTTTTCTCCTCTCCGCTAAACTAGTTTAATTTTCTGAAAACTTTGTCGGTACTCTTTAATTGTTTAAAGCAAAGTTATCTCTTAGAACTAATTTTCGTTCTCCCGTATATATCCTCAAGATTTTACTTAAAATATAATTAACTGCGGAAATTCGTTTCGTCTCGTCTTGAATAAATATTTTTTTTATCCTCGTGAAATTTAGGAATATCCCCTGCAGTATATCGTTGAACTAATATTTGATGGTAGAACATCGGACTTATATTCGTCTCTTATATTTTTCATGTTTCGAGGAACGTGACATTTTTTTTAAAAAAAAGAAGAAAAATAATAAAGTAAGGGGCTTGTCCCGGCGTGCCTACTCGACCGCACTTTCCTCCCCATGTATATGGACGCGCGTAAATTTTCCGAAAGGGGAGAAGGAGACGTGAGAATTTATTTAGACTTTCGCATACATTATTACTTCCTTCTTTACACTCGCACGTATTACGTATTTTTCCCGGTGCATATATTTCTGCAAGTGCAAGGACGGTTAACGAGTATCGATCAGAGCCGTGCTAAAACCTCGTTGCTGCAAATTTCAAAATTAGCTGATGGGATCGTAAGAGCGTATTGCTTCGAGTTCTCTCTCTCTTCCTCGTCTCAGTCTCACCTTCGTTTTTCTCTATTTCCCTTATGTGTCGGTAATGCATTTGCAACCGCACGTTAACCGTAAACCACGAGAGGAAGGTTTTATATACGTTTCTTCCTCACTCGCTCGCCCCCGCTCGTTACTCCTGGCCCGAAGGACGCTAGAAAGAGAGAAGAGAGCGAGAGGACCGACCGATCGTAAATCTCTGTACGTACCAGCGATATGTACGTATACGTTGATCTCGTCTCTACAGATATAAAGTGGCCATCGATCCTTCTCGCGCAGTCACTCTCTTCACGAACGAGTATTCTCACGTGGCGAAGCTCCGAGTCGCCGGAGCTCCCGGCTGCAACGCGGATAAATATTTTTCTCCCTCACACATATACACACGCAAACACATATAGTGTGAACGTATTTACAAAGACAGCAAAAGATTTTCATCGGTGAGACGACACTGTGCGGGGGGGAAACTTAATAAGATATATATAAAAAAAGGAGAGTCACGAATATTATATATTAGAAATTGATTTTTCAGCTCATTACAATAACGCGCATAAACTTTTGTAATTAATACTCGAGGGATTCGGTACGTGGAGGAGCTGAAAACTCGATCTTTATCCTTCGAGAGCGAGAGCCGGGAATTATTTATTCGCTGTTTAAGTGCTATATAAAGGCTATCTGAATTTTAGATGACTTTTGTACGCAATTTAGAGGCTGAAAGGCTTCGGCAAACGAAAGTTACAATGCGCCGAGGGCCGCCGGTGCGAGAGAGATAGGCCAGCGGGAAACAAAGGCGCGTTAGAGCCACGCGGGGAATCACTTTGCGGCAAAAAATGGAGAAAAGGAGACGGGGAGAGAGAGAGAGAGGGAGAGGAGCCGGTGAAAAAATGCTATATAATAGCGATGTATATAGGTAGGAACGGGCGTGTCCGATGTTGGTGGTGGGCGGCTAACCCCGCTGACTATCGGCCTTGATTTACGGCAGTCTGTTCGCCCACCCCCGTCGCCAGATTATCTAACATCGTGAGCTCCTCTCGCGCAAAATTTTCCCTCTTCCCTCCCCACTTCCATTCTTCTTCCTCCGATTTCCGTTCATCCCTCTCTCTCTCTGCTTTCTCCCGGTCTCCCTCTTGCCCTTTCTCTCTCTCGAGTATACACCTACGATATGGGTGAGTATAACGCGAGGTTATGATGTGGCGCGCCTCTCGTTTACCTGGCAGCTCGTATCGCAGGTACCTGTTTCGCAGTTCCTCTACACACTTGAATTCTCGTCTCGCACTTTCCTCCTCTCACCTCGCCTCTTCTTCTTCTTCGTCTTCTTCTTCAGTGCTTATACCCGTTAGCGAGCACGTCGCAGATCGATTATGTGGAAACAAAAGGGCACAACCCACCTCATTTTACGCTCTAAATCGCCCGGGTCCCAGCCCTTTTGTTTAACAACATTTATACAGGGTGCATGTCTGAGTAAGTCTCATCCCAGTGTACACAACGCCCGTTTTCTTGCTTATATACAAAGATATTAATTTATGATGATCTTGCCATCCACAACCGGCCGCCAATTTCCTAACGACGAGCCTCATCTTCTCTCTCTCTCTCTCTCTCTCTCTCTCTCTCTCTCTCTCTCTCTCTCTCTCTCGTCCCAATCTCGTCCAAACTGGCCTGTTAATGTTCTATTAAATCCAGCTCTATTACAACACCGCATGTCTTAAATTCTCGATATTCTAAATATATCTTAAATATATCGTCTACACTTGATGAGTATATATTCCCTCTCAAGTCTTTGAAGAATTTTACTTTATCGCGATTTTGGTGGTGGAAAATATTTGGATCATCGATGCATGGAGAAAAATCTCGCGATTTCCGAGTTACCGGGCGCAGAAGTTTCTTTTTTTTTTTAGAACGACAAAACATTTCCGCTCAGTGAGAATTCGACAAAGCGCAAGTTTTTCGTTTTTTTTTTACCTCGTTTCGTCCGGGAAGAATTTTGATGTTTTTTCAAGCTCGAAAGCATTCGTTTTTTCTTTCAGTTTCTCAGAATTTTTCGAGAGTCAAGATTTGCATGAAATACGATGGCAATGTATAGTTTACTATTGGTCTTTGTTATCGGTGCACACGGAATTAAAACGAGATCGAACGAGAGAGTGTACGCGGATTTCATTCTGTCAGGAAGCTAGATCGTGCTTTTGTCGGCGAGGTATTTGTGGATTATGAGACAGGAAACGATGGGGTGGTGGGAGACTGGGAGAAGCATCAGGCCGGGGGATGATCGAGGGAAATAAAGGGATGAACTTTTACCACAGGGTTCATCGACCTGTAACGAATGATTTCAACTCCCATTCGACTGAGACCCATCCGATAAAAATGAATGCGAGCGTTTATTCTTCCTCTCTCTCTCGCTCTCTCTCTCTCTCTCTCTCTCTTTCTATCACTTTTCCTCCTTTTTCCATTCAATATTTCTCGCCGCGTTATTTTTTTTCTCTTTCCATCTCTTTCACAGCGCCCGCCCTTTTTACTTCTTTTTCCCTTTTTCATTCGTGTTATTATTATTTCCTCCGATTGCACAGTCGTGTGAGATGTGATCGCGCTTAGCCCGTAGCGCGTTTCTCTCTCTCCCCCCTCTCTCTCTCTCTCTCTCTCTTTCAACGCTACAACGATGACGTTCAGTGCACCGATTTTACACGACTATCGATTACCAGCGAAGCGTGCACACCCTCGTTCGCGATCCTCTTCTCACTAACTCTTATTATTTTCGTCCATTCTTCGTTTCCTTTTTTAAGCGTAAATAACTGGGACATCGCTCTGGCATGTCAACGGGGGAAAACCATTCGCAAGAAAAGAAAGAAAACGCGACGCGCGCGTTTTTTTCCCCCGAGTATACGTGAAATCAATTGAAATTTCTCACTTTTCATCATGATACTGAGAGGTACGCGATAAATAATATGAGAGAATTAAAAAAAAAACACGATACGGCAATTTCTGGTCGCATGTACATTTCGTTGAAATATATATCTCGGATTGGAGAACTCCGAGAGTGAGTTAAAAGCGTGAAAAACCGACGTCGAGAATATTCCTCCTTTATCCGGTAGGCTCGAGCATATGAAATTCGGCAGGGAATTTATATTCCGAGAAATTTCCATTCGCGCTCTCGGATGTCTTCGCGACGCGGAATAAATATTTTTCTTCCTGCCTCGGCGCCTCCTTCCCTTTTTATCATCTCATCGTCGCGCTTCTTATTCCTTATCTGAATTTCCTCTTCACACTGATTATTTCGTAATTTGACGTGGCACATTGCGCGAATATATAGTTCCGGAGCTTTTCTTTTCCGACTGCTTCGCTCTCTTTATTTTCGCGCTTTTCCTCGGTCCCCCGACCCCGGCGACGCGATTCTTTGCCGCGCGTTTGTTCTTTCCGTAATATACCGATATATGCTCTCGCGACGCTGGATGGAATAAAAATTTGCCCGTGCAGCTCGAGCGTGAACGAGCCTCCAGCTCGTTAAGATGCTTCTTTTTGTCGCTCTGAAGATTCCGAAATAAGGAGAAGAAGGGATCAGCCTCGGGGGAGAGACTCTCTCCCGTTTATAAGCTCTTGCGCGAGAGATTTCGCGAAATGTGCGTCTTTTTTTTAACGTCCTATCTAAAAATGGTTCGACGATGGAGAAACAAAGAAAACGGCCCGGGCGGGGGAGAGATAGCAGGAAAAAAGAAGAGACAATAAATGGACGGTAAAAGAATATACACGCGGGCGTGTGCACACACGTGTTTCTCGGATATATACGCGCGAAGCGTATTCTTGACTTGGCCTATAATTTTCATGGTAATCCACCGAGCACGAGCCTCGGAAGACTCTTAAGCTATTCTTCTGTCCCCGTAGATAAGATCTCGAGAGCTCGCGTGAGTCCTCGTTACTGTAAAAGTGTCGAGGTGTGTAAATTTTATCGCAAATCCGGATGGCAAATAATAAAAATCCAATCTCGTCGCTTAATCTTGGCTACTTCTTGGAATCTTGCGAATATGACGGAAAAATCGTTCATTTTCGCGTACCATGCTCTCACGCGCGAAATATTCCGAATCTTGTACACTTGACTCCAAATTCGCATATACATCGATACAGAAATATAACCCCATTGAAATTTTTTCCTGAAAAGCCTCTCTAAAAAATTATTCACATCTGCGTTCGCGATTATTTCTTTGCGTTCGTGGCCAGCAGTGCTTCTATCGCTATACAGCGACGTCCAATTGAAGCGTTACACTTGAATTTTTCAACATTTCAGCCAGAAAAATTGATATTTCGATTCGGTTTTCACATATGTTGTAG
>JAPYYW010002802.1:0-18160 GCA_030522545.1 Cremastinae sp. A BG-2022a
TAAAAAAAAATTGTATTCACGTATTTCATATGGAAGAATATTCTCTCCAAATTTGAACGAATTTTTATCATTTCGTTATATGTAGCCAACCTCCTTAAGAGAAATTATCTTTAAAGTCATTTAACGCAAAAACTACGTTAAATCGTGACCGACTCGGCGCTATTTTTGTTTTTTCGTTGCCGAGCTCACGTTCGTACGACCTGACCTCTTTTCCGCGACCAATTTTGTCAATAATTAAATCCACGATCCACTTGGAAACATTCGGAAATACTTCGTGTCATATAGAATCATTAACGTCGATGTGTATTTTTGCATCAGATTCGAAGAATCAAGCAACCTCTTGAAGTCTATTTCCGTCCGGTATACACACACGTTTCCGTTATTTTATCTCTCATCTCGAGTATAAATTTTCGTCAACGAGACGCCCGGCGAGATCTTTTCGAAAAATATATAGGCGACCGGTCGCCCGTTGACTCGACGAATATCACGGCGTGTCAGGCGAACAAATTAGCAATAAAATGAAATAAGCTTGCGAGTAAAAGGTCCAGATCATCCTGTGAGAAATAACAGAACGCGCACGCGTCGTTAACCTACATTGGCCAATCGCGAAGAACAGATCTTAGACCGGTGTTAACAACGCTAAGTCACGTGACTCGGTTAGCGCGACACATCGAGGCATTATTCAGGATTTATCGCGTCGGACCCTGCGTCGCCTGCGAAATGTGCGATTGCTCGATTCTTAGTCCTCCGTTGCGCGAAACGTCCTTATTTTTCATTGCAAACCGAGACAGAGAGCTCGTTCGCCTATGTCGCCCGGGCTCGCAGCGCGTTTGCAGGTTCGTGCTGCTATCTAGGCGCCGACGCGCCAACTGCGTTACGCACCGCTCGTGAAAAACAAAATGGCTGCTTAAAAAACATTTTTTTTTTCTTAATTTTCTTTTCTCGTTAAGGTAGTTCTATAGGTACGGTCAAATCAAAGGTTTTTTCTCTCTCCATAACGTGTGATTTTACAGCTTTAATTTATTAGAAAAAGTTTTTACTAATTGAGTCAAGAACAATATATACTTAAAATTCACGATTATCCAAGGTGATCATGAATATGAAAATTTAAAACAGATTCTATCTCAAAAAATGTCCAGTTACGTTTTTACATTTAGATTTCGCGTACATCCAAATTTTTAGATAGACTATCACGCGACCTTTTTATTAACTTTTTAGTGAATTGAAGTTGATTTTAAAAAATCATGAAAAATGATTTTTATACATGTTTACATAGAGTGTATGAAAAATGAGTATTACAAAATTGATAATTGGAAAGAAAAATAATTTAATTTTTGCAACAAAATAAAAAAACAAAAAATTGGTAAAAACGTTGATTTCAATAGTTTTCGTTTTCGTTGCAGTACATGATGCGCCAAGGGTGATGGAGACTGTGGGCAAGCAAGTCCAGGTAGTGAGTGGACTGGGCGTGGGGGGTCCTGTGGGCCCGGTTGGCCCTGTGGGGGCAGATTTGCATCATCACCATCATCACCCCCACCCCCACGGGGGCCATGGCCACTCAATGGTCGGAAGCAATCCGGCTCGTGTTCAGGTCCAGAGTCATCAGGGCCAGCCACCACCACCCTCGCACAATCAACATTTACCAGCAAGATCCACTCCCGTACAACTTCACAGGTAAGTTTTTACTTATTTTCCAATTTTTTACGGACCATCGTCACATCTGAAGATTTTTTTCGCGTTGAAACGAAAATTAAATTATCAGATTGCATCTTTACATCGGATTATTGTATGAACGTTTTTTCTTTTATGGCAATCAAAAGTTGAACCATCTGAATATATTTTTTTAAGGTAGTAAGATGATTTACGACTGGAAAAAATTAGATATTGATTCTTCACACAGAGAAACAAAAATGATATTGGAAGAACCAGATACATAAGTAATTGAATTATTTTAATCACTTATTTTGTCAAGTAAAATAGATTTTTATTTTATTTTATTTTTCAATTTAATTATCATTAAAATAAAACAATTGCAATTAACTAAATGTATTTGGTTGTTTGAAAAAAAAATTTTTTTCTCAAAGCAAAGTTACATTCACGTTTTTATATCAACATTCTACGTGAACGTTTTTTTACATATTAGATAAAAGTCAAATCATCGGATTACATTGCAGTACGGTGATCTATATGACGGGACGAAATTCAGTGCACATTGAGATTAATATAATGCATGGCTTGTGGCTAAATTTCATCAAGCTCTATTTCTGCCTGAAAAGACGAGATATTCGATCTTCAAAGCTGAAGTTTTTCTTCATTTCTCTTAATGTAAGAGTACACATCTTTTTTATAAAATAAATATCTCGATATTTACATGGGTAAGATATCCACAAATATTGCCCGATAAATAAAGAGATTTATTCTTCAAAGATAACATTTTTCAACTTCTATCCTATAAGAACTCATGTGAAATGTTATCACTTTATGCAATCAGTATCTCAATATTTAAACAAATAGATATTTAATTGTAATTTGTAATTTGATTGTAATTTCGTCTTTTCAATCGTAATTGCATTGAAAAAATACATATATATTTTACTCGACAAAATAAATGATATAAATTAGTATAAATCAATTATAGCTGAACATTTCAACGAAATTTCTTTCTCTATGAGAAGAATATCCTGATTGTTCAGATGACTGAAATTGAAATTTTTTCATTAGCCATGTATTATAGTAATCTCAATGTATGCTGAATTTCGCAAAAAAACTTTGCAGTCACACCGAGATTAAAATTTCGTTAACTCATATTACTGTGTTGAATAAGTACAATCAAACACAATTTAAATAATTTTACAATTTAGGTCACATTAATTAAATGTGATTTAAATTGGTATTAAATGAATTGCAGTGAATGAGTTCCCGAAAAGCTCGACTTTGAGGATTTTTCACCAAAGAACGAAGCCATAATTTTTGATAAAATTTTGAAAATAGGTCAATCAATTATTCGTCTGCATAGTATAACATTTCCATTGATTAAATTTGAATTTTTCTCGATTATCGAGCAACCTCGAAAAAAATATATATATCTACGAAAATAATTATTAGCATTTTCCAAAATTACCACACCGCGATGACCGTAACGTAATACAATTTTCTGATCAACTTACGTTTGAAAAAAAATTCTCTATCGCAATCATCACAGAGAAAGTTTCTACTGAAAAGAAAACACGGAAACGTCCGAAAGGAAACAAATAGAGAGAAACTTGATCGTTTGTTTTCGTTGAACGTCGCTCCGATATTGTTCCCGGGCAGTGAAAACGATCGTTACATGTATTGTTTCTATTTTCAATTTTCAGTTCGCTTCTCATTCACATCCTGACGAAATCTGTTTCACTTTTTTTTTAATTCTGCTCAATGCCCAAGTTGGAAACTAAATAAATACAAATTAATAACAACAATAATAATAAACTGAATAAGGTCATTCGAAAATGTTGAAACATTGCGAAAAAAAAATTTTTTTTTGATTTGAGAGAACGTTTTCAAAATCAATGTTAAGAGTTGCTTCATTGCTCACTCGGTTTTGTAACAACAGGCCTCCTCTTTCCACGTCGGAACGAAAACAAGTTAATCTTATGATTTTCTTCGTGTGTTTGCGAGAGAATATTATCGATCGACTTTTTTTCGTACGTAAAATGTTTGGCACACGCGGGAAAAGAGAGAGAGAGAAAGAGAGAGGAAGAGACATATTATTGGTCGAGAAATAAATACGGGTCATGCATGTTACTTTTCAGTAATTTTAATATCTTGCCAGTTTTCTTACTTATCGTTGTAATTGATGGGGAAAATCGAGTGGGGTCGCGTGACCGCAATTACTTCCACGCTCAAAAAATATTTTCTTCGATCTTAATTTTTTTTTATGGCAAAGATTTTTTTTAAAGAGCCGTTTAAGGGAGTTCGATAATGGGCGCTTTCAGACGTCTTGGTTAAAGTGGTTGGTCTGTCACAGACAAATACAAAAGTTTCTCCCGTTTTGATAACGTTTTTCTGACGTTCACAGTGATTTGCGAGATTAAACTTATTAAGAAAAGTTGTTGCGAATTTATTAAAGAACAACATACTAAAAATTCAAAGTTATCGAAGGTCAGAAATATTAGATATACTTGGTGTATAATTAACCCATTTTTTACGATAGATTTTTCTGAAAAACGAAACAAAGTTTCTTCTATATTGTATAAACTCTCTGGAAAATTTTGGGAGACTTTACCGTCTGCAATTCGAGATATTTATTGTTGAAAATTGTAGTTCAAACACACGTTCTTATGGAGAGTGTACAAAAAAATGTGATATTTGTCATTAAATATATCGACTTCTATACGGTGAAAGTTCATAAAATTTGGTGCACACTTACATATAATACTAAAGAAAGTTTAATATTTCGATTATTGTTGATATAAATGAAGAGGTATCGATACTCGTCGAAAGATTTTTTTCAAGAGCAAATATTCGATAGCTCAATAACAGATGGAAGCGCAAAATTTTTTTTTCATTCCCTCCAAATTTCTCGATATATATTGACCCGAATAAAAAATGTTATCAGTCTCGACTTTGTTACCGTTGCATCGCGTAAACACTCTTACTCAGCGGAGAACGAAAATTTTATCTTCAATCAATACGAGATAAGAGATGACTCGATTGGTTTCTTTCGTTATCAATTCCCTTTTAGAATAAACCCCTTCACACTTACTGATTTAATCTCTAATATATATTAATAACAACCGTGATTTGTAACAAATCAAGTTTAAAGGTAGTTCGAAATTAGGTCGAATTAAACATAGAAAGCATATTTAATCCAAAATTTTGGGTTGGATTATATTGACCAAATTATAGAGGAATTTATTATTATGTCACCCATTAACTAAAATATCACTAATTGTGCATTTAATTAATGTAAATGAGCAATTGTTAAAATAACATTCTTGTAAAAATGAATATTATTTATTTATTGCAAAGTGCCATTTCATACAAAATGATTGTACTTTGAAAATAAAGACACGTAATCGTATCCTAGCATTTACTCAGTGTAGAAAATCGGATTTTCGATCGTTAATATCTTCATTTAAAAAGTCGACGACTGCAGTTTTTTGAGCGGATTTCGTATATAGCTGAAAACTTTTCCAGTCGTTTGATCCAATTACAGTACGTTTCTCTTTTTATTTATATTTTGACAGACAGTTTTTTGGAGTCAAATAAACGATTAATTAAAAAATACATTAGAGTACAATTATTAAAAAAATTAATTAATTAACGATACATTTTTAAAAAATAGTCCCAATATTTGTACTGAAAAAAGTAATGAAAAAAGTAAAGTAATAAAATTAAAAAAAAATCATAATCTTAGGATTTTTTTGAAAAACTCGAGGAAGTTTCTTTGAAGTACAATAAAGAGCTGAGCAAAATTTCAACAAGTTTCACTACCCAGAAGTCAAGATACACAAGAGTCGAATATCGCAAATATTTAACACGTGCTCTAATGGGAGCTAGACTGCAGAAAATAGTGATTTTTGTCAATAAATATCTCGAATTCTACGTAGTGAAACCTCTTAAAATTTAATATACAATTGCACATTGTATGAAAGAAGGTTTTTGCAAATTTTTAACAAAATTCTAAAAAAAAAACGATTTTTTGATAGAACTATCTTAAAGAAAATATGTGTGGACAAAGACATAGACTTTATGTGAGGATTTCCTAGCTGGCAACTTTTCCAATCTCTTGATCCGAAATTACAAACATTTCCCCTTTAGTAATAGAATTCTTCGCCAGAAATGCTCAAAAGGTCGAAAATTGAAAATGGCTGCGAGAAAACGAATGGTCGATTTCCGGAAGACTCCCAACGAGTCAGAAAATCCAAAGAATAGAGTCGAAGTGGACGAAACGAGTAGTATATATAGGAAGGTGGAAAGAAAATGAGAGGAAAGTGAAGGAAAAGGGTTAAAGAATCGTGCCTTGAGCGTACTATCATTTAGTATTGAATTTTTTTTTGCATATATAACACGTTCGATGGAACTTGGATGTTTCTCCGTCTCTTTCTCCTTCTGCACGCTGCTCTCCCTCTTGGCCGACGTGCATGAATAGTTCAGAATACACTTGTACAGTTGCACAAGTTTATCGATCCCCCGCGGTGCCCGGATGAGAAAGAGCGAGCGAGAGAGACAGATAATAGTCTCTTTCACTCTCGACCAGGTCTCAGGTTACTCTTGCCCCATCCACCTTCGTCTTTGAAAAAGAAAATTAAACGTTTCGTCGATTAATGCCGCGATCGATAACGACCGTCCGAGATCCCCCCCCTCCTTCCCCAACAATATAATGTTCATCACGGCGATGTCGCAATTCGCATTAGTTTTCTACGAAGAAAAAAAAAGTAATAATAATTGCTTCCGGCTCGAGTCTCGTCATGGCGAGCCCTCCGCCATTTTTGCGAGATAAATCGAGAGAATTCGTTTCTCGTTTTTTGCGAGAACGTGACACACGTGCATCTGCCTCATGACTCACGTGACCGATACTTGATGGCGAATGGCGTGTGCAAGACCTCGCCAGCGTTATCTTCGTGTTTCGTGAGAAAATGATTTTAAGAGCGTGCGAGTGAGAGAGAAGCAGAGAGAGAGAGAGTGAATACGTAATAATAATATACGGAAAACTGTGGCGAATTTCTTTGACGACGGGGAAAAGAGAATAAAGCCGCGCACGAGGGGGGGGGGGCTTGATAGATTATGAATGGATCACTTTCCATCTATTTCTGTCTCGAATAAAAGGCCGTGCGCCGCTTGGACTTTCTTCCATTCTACCGCGGGCTCGTCGCTAACCTGCCGCACGCACACCCGAGCGCGAATTTCTCGCGTCTCGGGAGCGCCGCCGGCTGGCTGCGCGCGCCGCGGAGCGGGGATTTTTCGCGAAAGTGGGAGGGGGTCAGCGACCGTTATGTCATCGGCGCTGTCCACGCGCTCGGAGCGCTCTCTCGGTGGGGCTTGCCGAAACCATAACTCTCGTTCGTTAATCCCCCATTTTTTTTTTCATCCTCGGACGCGCGTCCGTCGCGCCGTCTTTGCCTCGTCTCGGCCAAGAAACACGCAGCCCGTTATCGCCTGAAAACTGATCAATTATTCCTTTTTATAAACATATAAAGAGGCGCGCGGCGCTTCTCCTTCATCGAGCGCCATTTTCTCATCAAGTTGAAAATACGCTCCGTATCGCGACTCTCAATCTCCCGTAATCTTTCGCATCGAAGGAAACGATTACGTGGACGTTGGAATCGACGTACGCAGGTTGCAGATGTGGATTCCATTTTAGAGATTATTCATTTCTTACGTGGGCTGAGTGAGAAAAAAAAAGAGAGAAAAGAGCGGGAAGGCAATGAAGGGAACTCGTTAAACGGAATCTCATTAATGCGCGAAGCGTTCCACGCGTGCTCTTTCGTCATACGCGCTAAGTAATGGGGTAGAATACACGCCTCTTCGTATAACACACACTCCCAACGGTCCGTCAAGTCTTTTTACCACGGTTCTGCCCTCTTTTTTTTTCGTCCGGAAGTACTCGCGTAATTGTCGCAAATAGCCTTACACAGTCTACTACTCAAAATCACGAAATTACGCACCCTCAAAAGACTCCTTTTCGTAAAAAGTTTCGCGCGAGCGCCTTAGATATTTGTCAAATACATTAACATTCCCTAAAAATGCAAATTCATTCAAAACTTGGATTATTTTAGTTTTTTTTATTTATTGTACTGATATTGTTTAATTTCTACATTAATCGGTTTCTATTGTTGACAATTATATTTAATTCGCCATATTTGACAATATAATTTTCATCTTCAGTCTGAAAAGAACGATATATTAGAATTATTATCTCGTCAACACTAGGAATTTCATAAAAATGTCTGTACACACTTGAAACATCCGTATAAACATTCTGGTTAATTTTCTAAAGAAGATTCATCATATACCAATATTTGAAATGGGAGGTTGTCTCTTACGATTTTCTCAAAATACAAAAAGTCTGCAGATATACAGATGTTTCGAACAATTGAAGAAAGAGTTATCAATTTTTATTAGGTTCTAAAGTATGTTGAAGGTTTGGATCTTCTTCAAATGGAATTTCGTGATCGCTCTCCTATTTTTCATTGTTCTTTTTTATCAAGATTTCAAATTTGATAAGTGTCACGTTTTTTAGCATCTTCATTTAAAAATAATTTTTGTATTCGAACATATACCTTTATCCCCTGAATTTTTTAATTATCTATTTTGATGTTCGAGTCACTTGCGTTTATTGTAATTATGTAACTCGTTAAAAACTCGACGATTTAATGAAAATATTCGTAATTGAAAATTGTATTTTTATCGTTGAATAAATGCGAGAACACAATTCCCTATCTTTGTTTTCAAAAAGGTTTGCGTAACCTTTTAAATATAAATATTATTTATTGTATTCATTAAACATTTTCAAAGCAGTAGGACAAAGAAAAACATGCGGTTTCGGACCTTTTATTTAAGTATTAACAATAAATTACGATAAAACGCTGTCCGAAGCTCTATACAGTAATACACCTGGCATTGACAGGTTTCCTGACCTTAGTCATAATAAGAAAATTACTAAATATACTTTTTGGATAATCATGATAATTCTTTATTTCTAAAAATCTGAACCTCTATTTTGGTATTCTTAATTGCAATAAAAAAAAATGTTAAAAAAAAATTTGTAAAAAGGATTCAGCTTGACTTGGAAGACATCCTTAACCCTCGGACGAGCACGTGGGTTTTTTTTTGGGTTCCTATTTTTAATCTGTTATAAACAATATAATATATAATTCGCTATTTTTTTGCGGATAATTATTATTTAACATGTGTTTGAATAAGTTAAAAAATTATAATTATAAAGAAAAGCATGTTTAAAAAATGTACTAAAAAAAACGGAACAAGAAATCTTTATGGTAAAACGTGAATTTATATTTTCTGGAGTCACCCCCCCCCCTCCGCGCTCGCTCGAGGGTTAAACCTTCCTAGCCATAGTACAATCAGCGCACCTCTCTAGGTACACATGGTTTGTGATAGAAAGCATGCATTGGGTAATGGATCAAAATTCATTTTTATTATTGTTATTTAATCGAAAACGTTGCAAAACACGAGAAATTCACGATTTCACTAAAAAAAATCATAACTTTTTAGTAAATTAAAGAAAGTAGCAGTACACAACATATTTCTTGACATATAACACATAAAGAATAATAATATAAGTAACATTTTTGGAGTGAGAATTGCAAGATTTTGGTTTGAAAATTACGACATTTAAAATTTTAAACGTTTTTATATTATTTATTGTTACTTGTTATCGTTTATCGTTAATAATTAATAAAAAAGGCCCGAAACCTCAAGTTTTTCTTTGTCCTACAGGTTTAAAAATATTTAATTAATATAACAAATAATTTTTATAAAGAGTCACTCATGTGCAAAACAATTGCTTTTTGAAAATAAAGGTACAGAATTTTGTTCTCGGATCTACTCAATGTTAAAAATCGAATTTTCAATCTCAAATATTTTCGTCAAAAAGTCGGAAAGGGCATATTTTTTTGTGTGCATTTTGTAGCTTGGAACGTTTCCTATCGTTTGATCCTAAAAATATGAATTTCTATCATGATCGACTTTTTTGATAGACATCCTTAAGCGCTATAATAGTCATGTTAAATTATTTATTAATTACGCCCAAACTACGTAGTAAATCGATTTGAAATTTGGTAGACACATAAAGCAAAGTCAAAACATGGTATTAAACGTGAATCCTGATTCGACCGAATTACCTTAATAATTGCATGACAGTAAATACTCTAAAAATAACTATCTTCTAATTCTCTGGCTCGTCAACGGTCGGGCAAGCGATGACCCGTCGATCCCGTTCGTCATTCGTTTCGCTTTTCGGATTTTTTCTCAGCGTTCGTGCTTTCTCGACTCGTAATTGCTACATAGATAATTACTCGGCGAGCGGCCACGTTCACCTGCCGGCGTTACGAGCGCCGCGAACCCGAACTCGCGCGTGCTTCGCAAACCGTGCGTACTCGAGTTCGCGTTCTTCCCTTACTGGAATTTTCATCCGCGTATTTACGAGCAAAAGGGCAAGTCGTCGTCGCTTATGAAATATTCGTAGAATTTCGCGAGAGCGGAATTCATCTGAACCCTCACTGGGTTAAGATGAATTAAGGGTGTTTTCGACCACAG
Source organism: Cremastinae sp. A BG-2022a (assembly GCA_030522545.1). Taxonomy (NCBI): domain Eukaryota; kingdom Metazoa; phylum Arthropoda; class Insecta; order Hymenoptera; family Ichneumonidae; species Cremastinae sp. A BG-2022a. The sequence continues at coordinate 10,261 of JAPYYW010002802.1, forward strand.
TTATAAATAAAGGTGGGTCACTCGTGCTCTCCGATTATTTTGCAATACTTAAAGTTTTGCAAAAAATGTGAAAAAATTCATGGACCTTTTTGAAACCCTCCACTCGATGATCATAATTCATCTGTATGGAAAAAATTAATTTTTAATAACAATTTTATGCAAAATATGAAGACTTGCGAGAATTTTTCAGGACATGTTTTTAAAAAATCATATCTTCTTTGTTTTTTAAGATAGATTAAAAAATGCAACGGCGTTTTTTCATTGAAACGGTATATTTTCAAGAAAATATATAGTAAATTTCGCAGACTAAAATTGGATCTTAATTTTTTCATCTGAAAAATCCTCATTTTTCCTCTGTGATATAGTAGGCTTGTCGCGGAAAGGAGCATAAAAAAATTTTTTAAATAAAATTTTGTCTTTTTAATGTATTTTATTTACATATTTATTAAAAGTATGTACAATGAAATTGTATAAATTTTTTTGCATTTTTACTTGCACTCCGTGCAAATAAAAGACTTGTGATCTTCACAAATCGCTCTTTCGCACTGAATACAACATGTAAAAGTCATTTCATCTTTCTCGACAGGACAGAAATAACATCTTTTACGTTTTTGCACTCGATCATTCCCTAGTTGTGCATTTTCCTCGTCACCAAGAACGATCGATATGGACGCCCGTAAATTTCGCGGAATGCTCGATTCCCGTTTTCGCACTTCTAAGTGAGACCGCGTTAATTGTAAAACCAATTTTCTTATAAACTCGATTCTGTGCATGTTGGTATTCGCGGCTATAAGATTATGCAAAATCATTGCGTTTATTGCCGATTGATCCAACATTCCGAAAAAAACACGAACCTGCCATCTATGCGTTTTTCTAACGGTAGTGTACGTGGACACCATTCTATTGAAAATTTCGACTCCGTCTTTCGTTGAATTATAAAAATCTATGATCTCCGGTTTACCCGACTGTCCGTTAACTCCTTTTCGATGAACGGTGGATAGCAATAAGACCACTTTATTATTTTTCGGACAGAAAGATAAAAGAGTAAGTCGCTTGCTGTTTTGATATACGCATAACGCGATAGTCCGAGTGATGCTGGTGTCACGAACGATTTCGGAATTTCTCTTTTATTTTTGCGAATCGTTCCAACGGCTTCTAGACCATACTCATTATGTAATTTTTCGCAAATTTTGACCGTGGTGAACCAATTATCGAAAGTAATAATTCGATTCGTGTGACGGATCGGCTCGGTCAAAACGCGAACGTAGTATTCCGGTACTGTTTCATTTCTTTCAGTAGTTACTTTCCCGGTGTGAGGAATCGCATTGTACATGTACGCTGTCTTAGTGTCGTTCATACTAATAATTTTTATACCATACTTCGCGGGTTTCGATTTTATATACACACGTGCGCCATAATTACCGCGAAAACCGAGCAATTGTTTATCGATCGTTAAGTTATTCGATGGAGAATAGTGGATTCGGCATTTATCAATAAACATTTCCCAAATTTCTCGAATCGGAGCAAACAAATCTGTCTGGCGCCTTTCATCTCTCGTCTCTCGATTGTCAAACGTAATAAATCTGGCAATAAATTTGAAACGATCAATGCTCATTACGGTTGCGAAAAATGACGTACCGAACTCCGATGACCACATTTCAAGGACGGTCATTTTAGCTTGTTGCTGTAAACCGGCGAAATATAATAATCCAATAAACGCTTTCAATTGTATGATATCTATTTCTTGGAATGTCACACTGTTTTTACTTTCGGTTTCTTGTGTACTCAGGTAATTCCGGATTCTTTCGTTTGTATGAGTTACGATTATATTGAGCATTTCGTTCGTCATTAGTAAACTCCAGGCGTCCAGTGGGCTCCGAATATCCATCGCGTTCGACGTTGGTGTTGGGGAATGTATTTGAAGCGGCGTAGATATTTGTCCACGAGTTTTTGGAGGATTCCTCGACCATTTATAACCATTTTTTCCTTTTATATATTTCTTCCGACGTGTTCCGCTTGGTTCTTCTCGCTCCGGTTCGGATTCTTCTTCCAAATCTTCGGAATCGGTATCCAAGTTATCGCATTTCTGTTCGAAGCTGATTATTTCATCGTCTTCTATATAATCCTCCTCTTCCGAGCCCTCTTCTTCGAAATAATCTACGAACTTGAGCCGCCGGAGTTCGTACTCTACTTCGTTCGCTGTTCGCGTTGCCATTCCGCTAAAAAAAAAATCTAAAAAATTATTTATACATTTTTCGTAGTCAAATAAATATATTTTTGAATAAAAAAAAAGGAAAAAAAATAATTAAAATACCACTTTATTTACGATTTGGATAAACGTGGGCCCACTCGTGCTCTCTGAAAATTTCACTTGGTCGTTATTTCTAGACAAACTGAGAGAAAAATTTGAGACTCGGCCCTTAAGTTACCCTCACCCCAAACTTCCCCCCTTCCCATTTCAAATTTTTACCTGGGCGGGGTTAAATCATCATGGGAATTTATCGTGAAGTCACGAGTGACCCACCTTTATCTAATGAGGTTTAAAATTGGGTCTCTTTTTCTCGCGCCCAGCTCACAAAAATATACGAGAATAAACTAGACCAGTCGATCCCTCTACAAGCGCAACTCGGTCAACGTCCCATGCTCTGAATATCGCGAGTATTTCTCCATCTCGAAGAGGGAGCCGCGGCGTTGGAAGAGAAGGTGGAGGAGGGTCGGGGAAGGGGGGAAAGAGCTCTCCTGGGAATTTGAGAGGAAGAAATTCACGAATAAAAAGCGTCGGGGTAGATTTCGACGACGTGTGGAGGATCGAGAGAAAAAGATGACGGGAGAGTATACGCGGTCGGCGATCGATTGGAAAAGCTACGAGTCGGGGAGTGAAATGGATGGAGAGAGAAAGAGAGAGAGATGCTTTTTCCGGATAAAAGAACGGGAACTTGGCGAATCCTCGTCTCGCCGTTTCCGAGTTTCACGACGATCTGGCAACGCCGCGAGTTCCGCGATCGGCGCTGCGTGGCACAGACGCTGCAGTGGCTGAAGCAGAGGGGAGAAGGAACTAAAGAGAGAGAAAGAGAGAGAGTGAGAGAGCGAGAGATTCGAGACGCCTGCGCGCGGTTTACGTACCGCGACCACGCGCAACGTTCATGGGCCACGTGCCTCGGAGAAACTGCGACGAGCACGCAGCGACGCGCATGCGTCGCCGTCGGCCGTCCGCCATATTGGCCTGGCAGCGCCGACTGGCGTGCACGACGAATGAGACGCGCCGGCCGCGCGCAGCCCGCGCGGCGATTGGCCGCTCGCTCCTCCGCTTCCCGTCCCGATGTTTCGTACACTGGCGGCTTCCCACGCGGGAGTACACCTCCGTGCAGATCTAATTTCGAACAGCTTCGCAGCACGTATCTCTCCTTGTTATTCTCCCACTCTTCGTCGTCTTTCCCTTTTTTCTCACCCTCCACCTTCTTTCTCGTCCCCTCTCCCTCCCTTCCCGTCCCCTGCCCGGCCCTACCCTCTTTCTCTTCCGTTCTTCTCTTTCTTCCAGACGGAGCTTCTCCCGGTGGCCCTGCGAAATTGCATCCATGCAAAAACAAGGGGCTCCCGAGCCTCGTGTATCCGGCTCTCGAGTATTATGCACTCTTCTCCTCTCTCGCGCCGCGATTATATTCCGGCTTCGCGAAAATCACCGGCACGAAGATTCCGTTCCCGCTGACGAGAGAGGCGTGGATAAATGTTTTCAAGGCTGAAAAATCGTTAATGTTGCACGACTGGAAATTTCTTGGAAGGATTTTTCCTTCGTTGTACTCGAAATACGTTTTTACTCGCAATTTACATATTATTCTTCGACGTTGTCCCAACAAGACCCGTCCAAAGTCATAACCAACTAGTTGACGTAATTAATGAGAATAAAGACACAGAAAAACATTGAGAAAGTTAGGAACTGATGAGTCTTTTTTTTTATTTTGCTGCTTCTACACGTTGGGCAAACTAAGGACAACGTAGTTCAACGTAGGCAGACCAATTTCCAAACTATAACGTATCAAGTTCGATTACGTATATGCTAGAGTGCATAAAAAAGTTATTTGGCACGTTTTCATGTATTAGTTCAATGTTTTTGTTGATTAATGTTTTAAAAAATGATTTGGGGAGAATGACTAGCATTTGGCCAACTTACACCAACATGAGCCAACTAGCCCTCGAAATGATTGTTATTGGCCTTAGTTGACCCAATATGTACAGGCAGCATTGTAATTGCAAGCTCTCAACATTTTTTTTTTTTCAAAAATAAAATACTACGCCAAGCAATGAAAGGGCAGTTCGTTATATTTGCGTTCTTGATTTTTAAAGATTTTTCAAATTCGCTATGTCATCAGGCTATTAAATATTAAGCTATTGCGATATACGCTAGGCAAGTATCGTCTTGAGTCGTTTGGCGGATCGTTTTGTGGCATTTGGGCGCAACTTTAGGCGGATAGCAGAATTCAATCTGTCAACCGAATTTAAATAAAAATGTCTCTTATTATAAAAAAAATAGGTTTCAGCCCATCGATATAAGCATTTTTCGTTCTAAAAGTATTTCTAAAGGAACAAATATCGATGGAAATCATCGACACATTAGTGGTTAGGTGATACATGTCGTATGGTATAAAAGCCATTTGTCACCCTAAAGTTGCTACTTTAGTGGCGCCACAAGAGATACTTGTCTATCGTAAACTAATTTTAGCTCTGTACCGGATAAAAAGGAAGTAAGTTGTAAATGATTAATTTCAGAATGAAGAACAACAAAGAACAAAAAATTAAAGAAAACTAATACGCGTATTTAAATTTAGCAGTTGTATCTTGGAATTTTAACATTTTTTCAAAATATATGGGTACGTTCCACTTATCGTCGAAAACGTTTACAAAAACCCAAAACCAGTGTAATAAGGATATAACGAAAGCTTCGTGGGTGATGAGTGGAATTTGCCCAGAGACTCTTTTTTTTAGATGAGAAATTCTTATAAAAATGTTTTATACCATCAATCGTGTTTTATTTCACGATCAATATCTTTTTTTCATCGTCTCCCCTTGTGACGATGTAAACCTTGAAAAATACGACATTATAAAACCTTTACGTTGAAAAACAATTTTTGAACTTGTCTGTACCAAACAAGTACCTTAACCTAACAAGTTTGCGTCGAGATAGCGATCGAATATTTGGGATTGGACGATCGTCGAAGATCGTCGGCGCATCGCTCGACTCGTCAAATTGCTCAGAACGAGGGTCGCTGTATCGCACATGTCACCGATATAAAAGGACGATGCACCGCGATATTTTAATCTAGTGTACGTCGCGTACACGTTTCGTATCTATAGCGCGTATGTTTTCTATACGTATACCGGTTTGAAGGTACGAGACGAAACAGTTCGCACGGTTCCGTAACCGTTTCTCTCGCTCCGTCGTATTCGCGACGCTCGCGCCCTCCTTACAGCTCCGCGGTCGAAGCGCGCGCGCGAGAGAGAGAGAGAGATTAAGAGAGAGAAAGAGAGATGGAGACGCACACACCGTTCTCGCACAAACTGGGTGCAAAGTTTATCGGGTCGGGTCAACTCGAATACATTTTCGCCTCGTCGTATGACGCGTACTGCAGACACGTCGAGACTCGACCCCGGCTTTCTTTTCATTGTATTCGACGATACATTCCGATATGAATGCCTCGGGAAAAAAATGCATACATCTCCAACCGGAAATTCATTCTGCGCCCCCTCTCTCTCTCTTTCTCTTTCTTTCTTTTTCTCTCTCTCTCACACACACACACACACTCTCTCTCTCGCAGTGGTGCTTTAACGAATCAATGAAAAACCAAGAGAATATCGGAGATTTGTTTTTTTTTTCCTTTTTCACGGAGCGTCGCGTCGAGGCTAACGTCCACCTGCCTCGACTGCCTTTCGAGTCGCGAAATGTAATCGGGGCGTGGCGCGACGTGGCCTTCGCACGGAAAACAGAGGTCGAGGTCTCTTCCTCCCTGTCTCCCTTGTTTTTCTTTTCTCTATCGGGACGATCGTGGATTTTCTCTCGCTGCAAAATCATACACGCTGGACCTGTATATCTGCTCTCCTGTTTTTTTCCAAAATCGTTTTTTTACAGCGCGAGAGAACTGAAGCGAAATTGACGATGCATCGGTTGCGTCTCGATTGATAGACAAGCGGTTCGTAGCGAAAGTAGTTTTTGAGGACGAAAAGGGGAGATGAAATTTGAAGCGTTATAATGCTTGATTAGGTGAAAAATAAGATCGAGAAGTATTTCTGAAACATCCTTGCTCTTGGGAGGTCGAGCACGAAATTCCTGCTCATGCGTAACGAGTCAGCTGAGTTTTCTGTCGATAAAAAAGAGCGACGTGTTTCTTTCTATATCGACCGTTTCGTGTCCAACTTCGCGTCGAACGAAAACAAAAAACGCGCACAATTATCCGAATGGATAAATACGAAAATAGCTCGGTAAAATAAACTTTTTATTGTTGAGTCTGGAGCATGATTTCAAAAAAAGTAATCAAAATATTCTGAAGCGTGTATGTGTTTTTTTCCCCTCTATTTCGGTCTTGCGCTAACAAATACGAAATTTTTGGTCGTAACGAGTCAGCTGAATTTTCCGTCGATAAAAAAGAGCTTCGTCTTTTTGTTTTGCGCCCAACTTTGTGATAAACTACAAAAAACGTGCACGAGAGTTATTTCAATTGAAGAAATATAAAGAATAATTAGAGAAATAAACTTTATGAGTCTCGGACTTGAGTTTTATTTTATCGCATTAATTTATCAATCTAAGCATTTATATTTTGTTTTTTCATGAAGTGTCGTGGCAGCGACTCGAGACAATTAGATTTACAGCCAAGAGCAGCGACGATTCTTGCATTATCTCCAAACCAAGTAATTTTGACAGATTTTGACCGGTCAAACATTTTCAATAATTAATATTACATTTTACGGTTCGGAAACATGTTTAATGACCAGTATTTTCAATTTTTTTTCTCTTTCTAATACAAAATAAGTCAACTATTCACTATTGTACCCATTATTATGAATTAAATGCCGAAATTTTGATTTTATCAAAATTTTGTGGAGAAAATTTTTTTGTATAGAACCTTGATCTTTCGAATCAGTAATTTAATTTCGATATGTGCAATTTTAACATGGGCTCTTATGACAGAATGCTCAACATGTGGACATATCGATAACCTTGAATTTTAAATGTGTTTCAATCAACTTGCAGCAGAATACCTTCATAAATTTTAACTCTCAAACGACTTTGTAGGGGAGAAAAATGTCGATTTTTTTTAAATTTTTTGATGTACGAACTCCGATACTTATACTAATCAAACGAGATACTGTTTGGCTTATTTTTAAATGAGGCGTAAATAAATAATTTTTAAGACCGAATAAATCGTTTTTTACCAAGTACACTAATTTTGAAATGTAAAACATTGATGTGATAGTTGATGATACAGATAGTTAAAAAGTGATTTTCATTTTTAGGTCATAATTTGACTTAGATTCACTCACGTATAAGTGTCATATCTGATATTATCATTAAATAATTCAATAAAAAGTTCGATTACCATATATTTTCATGATAAATAAATAAGCTTTACAAGCTAACGAACACGTGAGATATTTTGGATTGGCGTAAATTTGAGTAAATTTATTCCAAAATAGTAAATTTTTTTAATAGCAGCCACATTCAAGATGGAATACGAAATAATAATCTCAAGAGTAGAGAAGAGTACAGTTAAGGTATTACTATCACAAAATGGGTTGATTTAGGATTTTCTTCAAATTTTGTATAGATATTCTTGACATTAAAACTAATAACTTTTCCTTATGAAGAAAAATTTTTTGACGTCTAGAATTTGAGATATTTAATTTTCAATTT
>JAPYYW010002803.1:0-18146 GCA_030522545.1 Cremastinae sp. A BG-2022a
GAGCTCGGAACTCGAGTCAGAGTGGGGGAAGCGCTCGAGCGAAAAAGCGGGGAAGCGTTCTTATTAAATCGTTCTTATTGGCGTGTCGGACTGTATCTCGATAACCACATGGTGAAGCCTCTTTCAATTTTTCACATACGTTAATATGATGTAAAAGAAGAGATCAGTAGAAATTTTGAAAAAATTCTGTCTCAAAAAAATTCAAGTGATGATTTTACATCAAGTTAACACGTACAGCCAAACTTTTGACTGTCACGCGACTCCTACCTTAAGGAGGTTCACACGTTTACCATGTAAACATTATTTTTCAACTTTTTTTTTTGCTAAAATTTAGCATAAACTGGGTTTAATATGACACCCAACTATATTGGTCGAATTTCAATGATATTTAACGTCTAAAAATCGAGATATTTTTCATTGAAAATCGCATTGTTTTGTGACTTCTCGTAAGACCCCGTGTTAAAAATTACTATTTTACACAATTCAAACGTTTTGAACGTTTTTTAATAAGCCATCAAGGAACATATTATAATATTAATTTTCGTCAGATTATCTTAAAAATAATTTCACTTGATGATTTTTGCTTTTACTTTACACGTAAAACGAATGCGCGTGAGCAAAAAAACGCGTGAATTAAGGTAGTTCTATATATATTTTTATCGATTACTTAGGATTTTGTTGAAAATTGGTACACTCATTCTTTGATATTTTACACATATCCGTATCAAATTTTAAGAGGTTTCATCACGTTGAAATTGAGATATATTTATTGTTAAAAATCTCAATTTTCAGTGCTCTCCCATAAGAGCCCTTGTTAAATATTGCCATTTTCAATCGAAAGTTTTTTTAAAATATGTAATAAAAAATGTCAGCAATTGAAGGAAATGAAAAATATATATTTTTCGAACTGTTCGATGTGGCGTGGAATGCCTTATATAGAATAATAGATATGAATCATAATCAAGGTGGCGTCGAAAATTCACGAATCGCAAAACGAAATATAAGTAACGCTCCATCAAATTTTTTAATTTCAAACAAATAAAATAATAAATCGTGTCTCGATAATTGTGTGTCAATTGTTTTCATACATATTTCGCATCTTGCTAATAAATCAAAATTAAACGTAAATTTTCTTGAATATCAAAGTACAAATAAAAATAAAATAAAATCCTTATACCTTCACAAACTCGATCAAGTGTCGAACCACCGCCGATCGGCATCCCCGACAAGCCAGATGTAGCGGCGTTTCCCCATTCTCTCGTACAGCGAACAAACAAATACGCATTTTAATACACTATTTTACTATTTTTTCACTTTATTATAAATTGAGTGTTCGAAATTAATTCGCAGTGTTTTTTTGTTTTCATGAAAACGATTCGTAAAACATGCTACGAATTAATTCTTAATTAACACCTGTAGGATTTGAAATTTAACAATAAAAATTTGAGAGTTCAAAAGCTTATAAAATATTTTCTTCCAGAACTTTTGGCCTTTTTTCCAAGATTCAGATTTGAACCAGTTACACTGTAACTAGTTCATAATTGCAAGTAAGACTTTGATCTCACTATTTTTACACAACTATCAATAATATTTTTATACTTGAGTTTTATACTTGAATGTATGTTTAATAATTCTCTTGAATATATTATTATTTCACTATCACTATTTTCTTCTTTTTTTTCACTTATATTTCTACTTATTTTTCTATTGGTATTATCATCATGAGTATTTTCATGATCTTTTTCTCTATCTTTATGAATTGCATTAAACTCGAGTTAGTTATTCATGCATTTGTTATATATATACTATATGTTCATGTATCTATATTTACATTATGTTATTATGATTATGTATTTGATAATGAATTTCATACGCAACGGCGCTTGTGCCCGGGTATAGAATAAATTATCTATCTATCAATCATTTTTTAAATTAAAAAAATTGTTAAAAAAAAGCTTTTTTTTAGTAATGGTGTTGCTCTTTAAAGATTAAATGGCATAGATAGCTACTTTTGATTTGTACATGGGATCGCCACCATCTTCGAGAAGGAGCAAGAGCGTCGTCGAGTTTCCGTGACTGGCGGCGACGTGGACAGGCGTCTGGCCGTCGTCGGTCGTCAGGTTTGGCCCGGCTCCCGACTTGAGCAACATCAGGGCACACCTATCCCCATCCGGGACTCGGGCCGCAATGTGTAGGGGCGTTTCCCGCATTTTTCCACCCCTGACATGCACTTCCGCTCCATAACCCAGGAGCGTCTCGACGACCGCTGGTTTTGCGCTCTCAACCGCTATATGTAGCGCCGTGTAATTGTCGTTTGTCGTCGCGTCGACCTATTTTTTTTTTTACAAACGAAGAAATTCACAGTGCACACGTGTTACTGTTAAAATGCAAGAGAAACTCTCGTAACTTGAACTCTGATAACTTGAAAACCTTTCGTATCTCGATTTCGGAATCTTTACAACTTCAAACATATATTTCTCCACGAGCATTATTCTCTCCTCCATATTCCGAACGACCAAATTACAAAAAACCGCATGCCTGAGTTACTTGGCTGGAGAAAAGAGGAAAAAAAAACATTAAGCTATGAGGGTTTATTTGCACCAAAGCGTTAAGGGAGGTTCGATCGTATCTTCACCCGCGCGCATTCGTCTTACGTGTAAGATAAAGGCAAAAATTATCAACGGAAATTATTTTCAACATATAATCTCTTGAAAATTTATATTGACGCTCTTTGACGTCTTATTAAAAGATGCGCAAAATTTGAGAAATTTTCATCGAGTGGATATCGAGATATTAATTGTGTAAATTTGCAACTTTTAACACGCGGTTTTATGAGAAGTTTTATGAAAAAATGTAATTTTCAAAAATAAATATCTCTATTTTGTCGACGATGAATGCTATTGAAATTTGGTCACAAGCTAGGTATCACATTAATCTCAACGTATGTCAAATTTTATCGAAAAAAGTTGAAAAATAATTTTCACGTGAGAAACGATCGAATCCTTAAGGCACTAAGCCACGGAGAAAATTAAAAAAATTTTTTTTTTTAAATTTTATTCAGCGAAAGATACATTCAAAGAACGTTTCAGCGTCCTTTTAGAAGCAACGTATACACCGCAAACTATACTTTACGATTTGAATAAAAAAATTTGAGTTTTATCTTTTGTATGTATATTCAATACCAGTATTAATAAAAAAAAACATTCATCGTTTGCTCAAAAAAAAATTATGGAAATAAACCCTCATTTAGCGCGCTCACAGCGGTTTTTAGTGCTTCAAGTTACGAGAGTTTTCTCCATTGTCTTAATTTTTCATATTAGTAAAAAAATGTAAGAAACACACTAAAATCAGGAACATTGAAAAATTTACATTCTCGCACTATTGCAAAAATCAGCTATACTCTCAAGCTAAACGTAAATACACTTTTAGAAGTAACCATTGAAAAAAACCCAAATTTATTGGGTTAGCATTTCCTGCATGGTATTTTATTGCTTATCTATTTATTGAATAAAAATGAGATAAAGATGAGATAAATGAGATAAAAATGAGATAAAGATGATGATTACCTTTTCGCCCCGTTGCAGCAATGTACTGATGATCCCAACGTGGCCGTATCTTGCCGCGGTATGAATCGATCTGGCACCTCTTTTATTTGGCATATGAAGATAAACTCCCTTCTTGAAGAGCATTGTCGCGCACTCGGAGTGTCCATTGAGAGAAGCGATGTGCATCAGGGTCGAGCCATCCTTCGTTCTCTCGAAAATGCTCGCTTTGAATTTGTCGGCCAACAATTCAATCACCGATGCGTGACCGTTCTCCGCGGCCAGATGCATAGGCGTTCGATCCTGATGATCGGCTATCGAGGCTGACGCTCTCACCCCATAAAAATATTTAACCAGAGTCTCGTCACCCTCCGCACTCGCGATGTGCAGCGCCGTTTGTCCTTCACCCTTCAATATTATTAATTACACGTTTCAATAAAAATAACGCTGATTTACATTTATTACTAAACAGCAAACGATTATTTAATTATTTATTTGATATTCACTGCGCGTTAGTCGATTTTTTGTATAACGAGCACTATATTGTATATTCGAAGGATCTTTGAAAAATTCAATTTGGTAACCGAGTTATTACTTTTCATGCTATGGCATTTGTTGGTGTCTCTTAGAATCATGACGGCGAATACGACGATCTTGCGTAACAGTCAACTTTTGACTAAAACTTTTATTTCTCGGTGCCTCTCCTCCCTTATTTTCTCGCCAGTCAGATTCCCGTACATGCGTGGCTGACGCATTGCGACGATTAGCCTCATACATTACGCATGCATGTCGCCTAGTGCACTCTCCGCCCAGAACCATAATACAGCCGTAATTACATTTCTATGACGCGCGTTGCCAAGAGAAAACTAACGTGTCACAGCCGACGCATGATGAAGACTATTAAAGTAGTTCTATCCAAAAAATCGTTTTTTTTAAGGATTTTGTTGAAAATTTGCAAAAACTTTCTTTGATGCAATGTGCAATTGTATATTTAATTTTAAGAGGTTTCACTACGTAGAACTCGAGATATTTATTGTCAAAAATCACTATTCTCTGCAGTTTCCCATAGAGGCACGTATTTTAAATATTGTGATCTTCAACTTTTTATATCTTGACTTCTGGTTAGTAGAATTTGTTGAAATTTTGTACAGCTCTTTATTGTAGTTCGAAGAAGCTTCCTTTAGTTTTTTAAAAAAATCCTAAGTTTATGATTCTTTTTTGATTTTCATACATAGGTAAGGTAAACGTCCCAATAGTTGGGCAGTTAAGGATTTTCATACTTTATCTGTATATAAAAAAGACATAAACAAAAAAATTTGCTTTAAATTCACCTTTAAACTGTTGTTTGATATTTTAGTGATCCAAAACTCATTCTATGTATTAATTTTAGATAATATTTCTAGTAAATAAATACTTGAACGTCTGAATATGTAGGATGTACCAATAGTTGGACAGAAAATTGACCCTATCCCTAGGGCACAGCAAGTTTGTTCCAATAAATTAAAGTTATGAAAAATAATCCATACGATTTTATTGAGAAATAAATAATTCAAATGTTCAAAATAATACAACAAAAATTGTCCAACTATGGGGACATGTCCATCTATTGGGACGTCTACCTTATATGTCACCTTGGATGACCTTAAATTTTGTATATGTTGTTATTCAAACAATTTGCAAAAACTGTTGTTAATAAGCTTAAGTTCAAAAACCATATGGTATGGAAATAAATAGAGATAAAACTTTTGATTTGACTGTACCGATATAACTACCTTAAAGGAGTCTATGGTCCATATACGGCAGAGAGTGTTTCGTCTGATTATTATTTTCACATTCTACTATGTATTAAATAATATTCTACATTTATATAGAACAAAAAAATAACTTCGAGTTGACTTTTACACCCTTTTGCTATTTTTATTAAGCGTGTCATTTATTATAATTAGGGAATGCTGAAATAAAATTTTAGATTTTTAGGTATTCGGAATTATCACGGTAATTCTGGTTCGGTAAGGATGGTGGTTGCTTTAATCAAAATATAGAAAACTTGATGAAATTAAGCAGTAACGATTTACTGTAAATTATGAAAACACTATACATACGAACTTTTATGTTCAACTACACAGTGACTATGTAGTAGAAAAACGTAGTAAAAACATATATTTTCTTATTCAATACTAAAGAACTACCTCACCAAATTTCGTAAAATTCTATATAATTTTTAAAATTTCCTGTTTTTACCATGGGAATTTATTAATGAATGTTTTTATGATTGGAGTAAGTAGAAACAGTCAATGTTCTATATGTACAGCTTTAGATTGCATATACCCTTACTATGCGATTCATTTATTCTCTACCTGCGATGGGCATAGTTGATTGAAATTTGATAATTAATTGGGGATAGTTTTCCTGTGATAAAAGTGAATTTTCGTGAAAATTATACTTCATATTCTTTTCATAAATTTTTCATTTTTTCTCTGTTAATATTGTTTTTAAAATAGACACAAAAGTTCTTGATATTTTGAAAGAATTTGTATACAAAATGTAGCCACCTTATATTAAATCACTCAAAATTAATAATAAAAATACATTAAGGTTACTCACGTTCTGCATATCAACGGGGGCGCCATAATCGACGAGGATCCTGACCATGTCAACATCACGTCTTCTCGCTGCGAGATGCAACGCCGTGTCACCTGCCGGAGTCGTTGCGCGTAGCTGTTCCGACGCTTGCTGAGCCAAAAGTTCACGACACATTGACTGATTACCCGCCTCGACAGCCAATAGCAATGGTATTCTTCCTTTCTGAAAATATTTATGTCATTCATACATTTTCATCGTTTATCCAGTTTATTACTCGACTTTATTATTTTTTCTCTTTTTTTATTCATCTTATTAAATCTGCGAGGATTAACCCTAGAATTTTTAACTAATTTTTTCCACCTTCAAACTCACGACTGGGGTTCACATCAACCCCAAAAGGTTTACTTGATTATAAAATTGAATGTATAGGAGCAAAAAATAATTTATGCTGTTTTCTTCGTTTTTTTTTTATAAAGAAGAAGATACCGTAAGTTAAATTTGATTCTGTTGATATTTAGTTGGTAAAACAGTCATTAAACGATTAAAAAATGGAAAAAATCGATAAAAAGTTCTTTTTTAAGTAAAATTTACAACTTTTTAATTGTTTAACCGATTTTGAAATCTGAAGTGGCATATTTCAAAGAGGTAGCTTTCTATTTGAAAAAAGATATAGCTACTTCACACTTTGAAAAAGTATAATTATTCCAGTCACCGAAAATGACGAAAATCTGATATCTACAAAATAGGACAAACCATTGAAAAAATATACAAAAAATTGTTTCTTTATTTTGTTTTTTTTTTAACTATAAAATAAGTTGAAAGAAATGAATATAAAAAGGCTTATTCGATTGGCTAATAATCGGTATAAAATAGACATTTATACTGTTTTGGCATATGATGCGGCAATATTTGACACAATCAGCGTATATAGCTTTTTTTGCGATCTCTCGATCGTGGGCACAAACCACATCTTGCATCTTATCGATTTCAGCTCTTGCTAATAAATATTATTTTTTTATAATAAGTACAGAATATTGATTTTAATGGAAAATACTATATTTGTTTTTTGTTTATTTACAAAAAAACTAACGTTAACTCATGGGGTTTATATCAACCCTACACGTGTCATAAACGCGTACTAGTCAGCAGACAGCGATCAGACGCTTTTACCGACTTGTCACTACTCTCAAACCTCCTAAATGAATTATCACATATATCCACTATCGGTTATGACACTCGCTAACTCAGGAAAATACTTTGAAGTACTCATGGGGTTGCTATGCACCCCAGTCATGAGGTAGTTCTCCAGCCAAACGAAAGTCTGTAAAAAACTTTTATACAGGGTGTACCAGTAAATCGAGTAATACCTAATTTATTAGAAAACAATCGAGGAGGGTCGACGATGTCATTTTCGAGAAATATCGAATCGAAAATGTGCTTCTTAACACGCAAAAATACCCCAAAATGGTAACAATTATTTGGATTATTGTGTTGTTAAAGACTGCAGATCTAAATGATGAACCTCTCATTTTGATCATCATTAAAAAATATACAATTAAAAAAAAAGTATCGGCTCTTTACAGAGTTTTCTGGAATGAATGAAATGAATAAATGAAATAGAATAAATGAAAATTTAAGCTACAAATTGCAGATCTGTATTATTTCTTCAAATATTTTGGCAACTTAGCCCACAACGTGAAACTTTTGAAATAGCATAAACAGATAAATAAACCCATCAATTTACAATAACCACGAGTTTTATAAAAAAAAATTATAAACAAAACACGGACCTTCGCTGGAGAACTACCTTAAACATGAGCTGCAAACATTTTTTTATTCCTGCACTCGATGGATTTCCGTTTTATATTTATTATAAAAAAAAATTGTTTTGCGGGATATCGCGAGGAGGAGGGACGATGCACACCTCGGGCGTGATAACATTCTTCGGGACATTGCCCTCCTTGTTGACACGATGTCGAAACTTTCTGGACCTGCCAGCTTCAATCCGATTCTTCTGGATAAAGTCCGTGACCGAGTTAGTAGTCTCTGATTTCTCCGAGCTTCTGTCGGTATCCTCCGATAATTTGGCAGACATTTTGTACTCATAATGATCGACCGAAAAACTATATTCGTCCTCGCTCGAATATAAGACGGGCTCTTGAAATTTCGAACGAAAGTGAGATCGGGGATACGAGCGAGATATGAGCTAACCGAACAACAAAAAAGTCCGCATTTTTGTCCGTCTTTACCGCACGATCTCGTTGCGACAACTAAGTCTCCCACTTTTTTTTTTCGTACTCCTCGTCGTCGCCGTCGTCGTCGTCGACGTCGTCGTCGTCACGTGTATCCCATTCGCGTTAACGCTTTCTCGGCGGACTTTTCGAAGGACAACAACAATAATGCCGATTTCTCGATGCATAACGAAAAGCCAGCCAGTGTAGCCTCATTTTTGTTCGGCTCATTGCAGTCTCGCACGTTTCCCCAGCTCGCTGTCGTTCCTGCTCAATAAAGTTCTCGTTACATCCGCACATCGTTCGAGCTCCACCCCGATTTGACAACGCGCCCTGTGATTGATCGGCCTTGAAAAATATAGATCGATCCGAGACTTTTCTCTCTTCGGATCGAATTCCCATATATGCCCGGTTTATAGTAGTTCTATAGTAGTAGTAGTAGTAAAGTGCATTTATTGACAGGGTGTATTATAAACACCCTGTCAATAAATGTACTTTACTACTACTAATATACTAAATATAAAAAAAATGGTAAACTGTGCATTTATTGACAGAGTGTATTATAAACACCCTGTCAATAAATGCACAATTTACAATTTTTTATTTTTTAATATTTTTTAAATAATTTACAAATAAATTAGTTATTTTAATATTTGAACGGCGCAGACTATAATTATAGCTCTGTCACGAGCCATCGACCAGGGTCCTCCAGCTCAAATAGTTCTATAGTTTTATCGATTATTTAGAATTTTATTGAAAATTGGTACAGTCATTCTTTGATATGTTATACGCATATGCATACCAAATTTTAAGAGGTTTTATCACGTTGAAATTGAGATATTTAGTGTTAAAAATTCCTATTTTCAATTCTTCCATAAGAGTCCGTGTTAAATATTGCTATCTTCAATCCTAAATATCTTGAAATCTAGATGGTTTAAGGTAGTACTATAGTTTTATCGATTATTTAGGAATTTCTTAAAAATTGGTATTTGAGATGTGTAAAGAGTCACAATTCACGGGTGGCATATAGTCCATTACTTTGTACGGTTTTTACTATTTGACTTTATTACATTTTCACATTTAAAACTTTGTGAAGAGTCGCTATATACGCTTAGTAAATAGTCCATCGCTACATATAATTTTTACTATTTGACTGCGGGGTTTTTATTTCTCGGTTTTCAGGGATTTTTACTATTTGATTTGTAAAAATTCATCGCTGGGCATGAATTTATGATAACTAATATAAGCATTTAGTACCGCAACTACTTGCTATATTTCTTTAAAAAATGTATGAGATATAAGAAAGATTTCATCACGTAGAAATTGAGATATATTTTTTTTTTTCAATTTTTGGCACTCTCCCATAAGGGCTCGTGTTAATTATTGCAATTTTCAATCCTATAAATATTTTGAAATTTAGACGATGAACCTTCTTCACATTTAGCGTAGCTCTTTATTGTACTTCAAAAAAGCTTTCATTAGTTTTTTTACTAAATTCTAAGATTATGATTTTTTTAAATTTCATACATACTTAGCAAGTACAAGTCATTTTGGATGACCTTAAATTTTAAGTATGTTTTTCTTGATACAATTTGCAATAACTTTTCTTAAGGTATAGTTCTCGTAAAAAATGAATTTGGACAAATTTTCTTAAAAATTGGCACAAATGTTCTTTGATATGATCTAAATATGTGGTCCAAATTTTAAAAGGTTTCACTACGTAGAAGTCAATATATTTATTGTTAAAAATCATGATTTTTCGTGCTCTTCCATAAAAGCACGTGTTTGATGTTACGATGTTCAACTTTCAATATTTTGACTTCTAGATGGTGAAATTTCTTGACTTTTCGCACAGTTTTTGTATAACATCAAAGAGACTTTGTTTAGTTTTTCAAAAAAATCTGACATAAAATTGTTTCAAAATTTTAAAAATCATATAACAAGTATACCCGAATTTGGATAACCTTGAATTTAGAGTATTTTATTCTTTAATCAATTTTCACAATTTTTTAAAATTAATTTATTCTCGTAAATTACTTTGAACGTCAGAAAAACCGAGATGAATATGTTTGATTTGACTGTACCAAGAGAACGACCTTAATAAACTTAAGGTATTTCTACTGCGACAGCCCAATCAAAAGTTTCCTTCCTATGTAAACTAAAGGTAAAATCATTAGTTGAAATTCTTTTTTTTATGGATTAAAAAAAAATTCGATAAACCTTCTTTGATGCTGTATATGAAGGTTGGTGCCAAATTTTAAAAGATTTCTCTATCTAAATATCAGGATATTTCATGTTGCAAATCACATTTTTTAACACAGACTCTTATGGAAAGTTATGAAAAAATATATATAATTTTCAATAATAAATATCTCGACTTCTAGATAGAGAAAAATTTTTAAAATTTGACACACACTTGAGCACCACGTTAAAGAATATATGTGCAAAGTTTTAAGAAATTCTATATATAGAAAACCATTTTAACCATAGAACCACGGTAGAACTACCTTAAGCCCAAAAACCACGTGGTATATGGAGATAAATTGAAATAAATACTTTTTATATGACTGTACCTATAGAAATACCTTAAGGGCTGTTCGGGTTTACGATTCGGGTTAACGGGGCGAAGAAGGAAAGACACAGAGAATGAAAGGAAATAAGGACAAAAAGAGAAATTATGATGAAGCGAGACGACGGGGGCACAGGCGAATAACCGTGTGTGCATGTATAGGCAACAGCAGCAGAGAGAATCGAGTCTTTTTTTGTCTCGGTGCCAGGCCGCGATACCTCGCGCGAATCCCTCTGTCACGCGAACTCGACGATGCAACTCTCATTTCTCTTCCCTTTTTCTCTCTCAAAGTACACAATATCCATGACAATATACATGTTATATGTGTAAACAACAGAATATCATCCCTTTAGTACAAATTTTTATATTTTTACTATTACAATTAACTAATAATAAATGTGTATATATTATTTTTATATTTGATTGAACAAGTAGTTAAGGATGTATGGGGCAGACAATTTCAGAAAAAAAGTAAATTCTTGACGTTAAATTTGTAAAACCCGGACTCTGGCTTTTTACTAATAAGTTGACAATCTTTTTTTAATTGTTCGTCGGCAACTGGAGCATATTTTGAAAACAATTTAAACGTTTTTTATTGTTTAAGGTAGTTCTATCGGTACAGTCAAATTAAAAATTTGGTTCTCAATTTATTTGTGTACAATGTGATTTTTTTAGTTTAATTTTATTAAGAAAACTTGTTGCAAATCGTTTCAAGTACAACATACTCAAAATTCAAAATCATCCAAAATGACCTGTCCTCGTTATATCTCTATGAAAATAATGAATAACAAAGCTATGGAATTTTTATAAAAAACTGAGGAAAACTTCTTTGAAGTACCACATAGAATTGTGCAAAATTTCAACAACCTTCACCATTCAGAAGCCAATATATTTAGGTTTAAAAATAGCAATATTTAACACATGCTCTTATGGGAGAGCGCAGAAAATTGTGATTTTTAACGATGAATATCTCGATATCCACACGGTGAAACCTTTTAAAATTTGATACACGTACGTAGATCATATCAAAGAAGTTTTACATAATATTTCAACGGAATTCCATAATTATGATTTAGTGCTTAAACTACCTTAAGCAATTAAATAAAAAAAAATTAGTAAAACATTGTGAAATTACGGTTTATAAAAAATGAACTCGACTAGGAATGTATTTTAAAAAACTTCACGAGAATCTTATATTTTTAAATTTGTATTAAGTGCGAATTTATAAATTCTCCATAAAAAGCAATAATAAATCTCAGCAATTTTGTAGTTTGATAATTCTTAAACCATTCATTAAAACGATTTAAATTTGACACAATATTTTTTCATATGCTTGAGAACAAAATACCAAAGGTTTATCAAATTCTCATATTTTTAAAAATATCGCTCATACATCCTTAATTGGCGATTGACGTAAATATGCATGGATACTCACTCCATCAGCTTTGAGGCGAATGTCCCGTCCAGCAGCAGATAACAGAGCACGAAGTATTGAAGTCGCTGTACCCGTTTGCCTCGACGCAACTAGATGAACGGCCGTTTGCTGCCTCGACTGAATTCATTAAAATTGTAAATTACAAATTTCTTCTTATTTTTTATAATTTTTATTTAAAAATATATTACATTATGAAAGAACTTTATATGAAAAATTATCGTTTCTTTGTACTATGGTAATAGCTTGGAAAAAATTGACAATTTTTCGTCCAAAACATAGTAATTATTGTATATAATTATAAAATGATCATGATTGCACTGTTTCATATTTAAAAAATCCTAAGAATATCCAAAATGTTACCTCAGTACTATATCCAATCCAGGATATAGTACTGTCGTATAAAGTTCTTTTATATTTATTTTTATTTATTTTTTTTCATATTTATATTTATATTATTTATATTTATTTATTTATTATATTATATTTATATTATTTATATTTATATTTAAACTTTTTAAATAAACAATATGTTGAATTTTTTTTTTGTAAAAAATAAAATCTGCTGTGATAAAAATAAGGAATAGGAATAGAGTAACTTACTCCACCGGTAGCGTATGGATCAACTCCTTTTTTCGAGAGTAACAATTTGACGACGTCCTCTCTCGAATACATCGCCGATATGTGAAGAGCATTGTAATTGTCCTGCAAATGGAAAATTGCACAAAAGGGCCCTAGATTGTTTGATTTAAGACAATATATAGTAAAGAACAAATAAAGATAATAAGTGCGAATGAGCGTGATGGGTAACGATTTTGAATCTCTGGTAAGGGTCACGTTGGTTATACTGAATGAGTTCACAAAAAGGGGTAAGTATGTTAACGAGACACGGTATATCAGAGGTTCGAATTAGAGCGTGAAAGGAAAAGATAAAAGATTAAATTGACGTTGGATGTCTGATTCGAATGAGAGGAGTATACATATACTATAATAAACGATAACTTTCTTTTCACCCTCTCTCTTCGTTTTCTGATGTGCATGATGAGTCGTCAAAGATTTTTCATCAAGTCAGGCTATAAGGTAATAAGTTCGTAGATTGCATTTCGCCGCACCCCAGGTTGCGATATTAAATCTCATCCTACATATATAGAATATTATACGTGATAACTACTGTTTGACTATCATTTCATTCGAAATTAACACTACTCTCACGTGAAAAAATATAATTTGTATCATTTCCAAATGTTTTTTTATATATAATAAAGTAAATGTAGATTGAATATTTTAAAGGTAAATTCTTGAAAATTGTGTGAATGTTCTTTGACATTGTACTAAAATGTTGAGAAAATTTGATTAAATACGAAAAATGTAATTCGTATCGTTTCTAAATGGTTTTTTATACATAATAAAGTAAATGTAGATTGGATATTTTGAAGGTAATTTCTTGAAAAATTATGTGAACGTTCTTTAACATTGTACTAAAATGTTAAGAAAATTTGATTAAACACGAAAAATGTAATTTGCATCATTTCTAAATGGTTTTTTTATACATAATAAAGTAAATGTAGATTGGATATTTTGAAGGTAATGTCTTGAAAAATTATGTGAACGTTCTTTAACATTGTACTAAAATGTTAAGAAAATTTGATTAAATACGAAAAATGTAATTTGCATGATTTCTAAATGGTTTTTTTATACATAATAAAGTAAATGTAGATTGGATGTTTTGAAGGTAATTTCTTGAAAAATTGTGTGAACGTTCTTCAACATTGTACTAAAATGCTGAAAAAATTTGATTAAATACGAAAATTGTAATTTGCATCATTTCTAAATGGTTTTTTAATACATATATAATAAAGTAAATGTAGATTGGATGTTTTGAAGGTAATTTCTTGAATAATTGTGTGAACGTTCTTTGACATTGTACTAAAATGTTGAGAAAATTTGATTAAATACGAAAAATTTAATTTGCATAATTTCTAAATGGTTTTTTTATACATAATAAAGTAAAGATTGAACATTTTGAAGATAATTTCTTGAAAAATTGTGTGAACGTTCTTAAACATTGTACTTAAAAAATTTGAGAAGGGTCCCCATCGAGTAATCGAGATATTCTGTGTTAAAAATCGTTTTTTTTAACATGGGTTCTTATACAGGAAGCTATGAAAAATAGCAATCTTCGATAATAAATATCTCGATTTTCACATGGAAAAGCTTGTTCAAATTTGGCACACATTTACGTGTGATTTTAACGCATATTTAACGCATTTGCTAAACGTGAATAGCAAGGAGTGCCAGAAATATTCGGTCGAATAAATAAAAGAGTTGGATAGAATGAAAAATATGTTTACGAGTCATGCAGGATAAAACAAAAAAAAATTCGAAACATGGCTAAAAATTAAAGAAGAATGTTGATTCTTAATAGGTCGCACTGCTGTTAATTGGTGGGGAGGACGAGGGGGCTAAATCGTGAAAGTCGGTGATTCGGTGTAATTTCGTCAGACGTAAGGGGCAGAAATACATATATTTATTTCCACATTATCATCTCGAGAGATCGAACTACTTTTATTCACCCTGGCTTATAGCTGCTTTATTCGATATTAAATCGCCCTCGCGCCTACATTATTTTTAAGATTGTGCCTTCTCCTTCGTTCTCGGCGTCGTCGTCGTCGTCTGGCTGACCAAGCCAGTGGCCTTTCTACTAGCACGTATACACGCCTGTACTAAAAACTTCCGTTGTGTGTGGAAGACCCGATGGTCTGGAGGTTTAGTGGAGCAGCGACTTGGCCTTGGCCCTCCCGCTTATTCACGCAACAAGAATAACGTTTCAACAATCTCCAGGCTCGAGGCTCTCCCTCTAACCTCCCTGCTCCCTCATTATATAGCCTGCAGAGTCAATGTGACTTGGCACGGATTAGATCATTAACTCTGTATTCGTGCGATACTGTACGCTCTTTTTTCCAGCTCACCTCGATCGTCATTTTTCATTCCACATACGTGTATGCGTGTTCATGGAATATATCGATGTCGTTGTATGTGTGTTGTATATATACACAAATTTACACCCCCTAATGCTATCGTCGCTCCCTTCATTCTTCGCGAAAAAGTAACGAAAGAAAAAGCGTGCATTCGTGCTCAACGATTCGAGGAAAGGTGCTGGGTGAAACACGCGTTAAGAATAAAGAGTGCAAACTATTTCGTGAGTCACACGACCGTTATTCAGTCCACTTTTGAGCGATTGTTGATGCCAAGGTTAAATTTACGAATTTTCGTTCATGGCGAGGAGGAAAATGTCGAGCTTTGAAAGAGTGGAGAAATAAATATAATTGGGTATGAAAATGGATATTTATGATAGACAATGAGCGAGTTAATCAACCCCAGAACTCCACACTATCTCTGTGAGACACATACCCCACTATGGGGTTACGTTAACCCCAGCACTTTGAACTATTGGAAAAAGATCTCGTATTTGATTTATACCGAAAAAAATGCAATTGGAAAAGCAAATCTTTCGAAATTTCAAGACCGTAACAATTTTCTGGGGTTTGCGAAACCCCTGTGTAGGGTCCTGGGTCCTGGGGTTTAATAAGAGAGGAAGAGAGTTACGTTATTGCGAGCTCCAACGTCGGCACCGAGATCAATCATTCGATCCAAGAAGGCTGTTCTGTTATCCTTTACGGCGTACATCAAGGGCGACATGCCGGTTGTCTGCATGAGAAAAAGAAAAAATTATGAAGGAAGGTGGAGCATCAGGAGTTTATTTATAAATATACATTTAAAAAATATAGCGGTCTTACAACATAAAAGTGACAGCTGTTCTGATTTGTAAAACTAATTATATACTTTTAAATATTTAAATATATTTAATTGCATGCTATAAAAAGTTTATGGTAAAATCTACTATGTTTTCATTTATTTTCAAGTGTGAGTACATGTGTATCATTGTGTATAGTTAGTGCTTTAAACTTATGTAGTTCTTAGCCTCTACTGTTTTTAGTGGCTATGTACTGCTATACATTGGATATGCTTTGAGATACAGTCAAGTTCAGTTGAAAATCAACAAAACGCAAAGGAATTTAATACAAAGTTTTGGGTTTCAGTATATATAGTTAATATACAGTTGTAAATTTATGGTAATATCTATTTTATCTTAACCTGATGATTTTTTCAATGAATAGTATTAGAGGTAGTACACGAACAGAATTATGTATGGAATATATCTGTTTTTTTTTTGAGGAAAAAAGCTTGAGGATTTTCCACTAATTATTTTCTAATCAAAATTACTAAGATAAACGTCCCAATAGTTGGACAATTTTCACTATATTATTTTTAATATTTCAATTATTTTTTTATTAATAGAATCGTATGGATTATTCTTCCTATACGAAGAAGTGTATTTTTCATAACATTTATTTATTGGAAAAAAGTCGCTCAAGCCTAGAGACAGGGTCGATTTTCTTTCCAACTATTGGGGCATTCTACATATTCAAACGTTCAGGTATTTATTTACTAGAAATATTATTTAAAATGAACACATAAACCGAGTTTTGAATTGCTAAAATATCAGACAATAGTTTAGATGTGAATTTGAAGCAGATTTTTTTGCTTTTATATTTTTTAAATAAAGATAAAGTGAGAAAACCCTTAGCTGTTAAACTATTGGGATGTTTACCTTATCGTGTTTTGTACGAAAAATCCAGAAATTTATTGAAATATTTGATCGTATTGTGAAAAATATACTAATTTGTTGAGTAATTCTTTTTTTACAAAATTGTCTGAATTAGGTATGTATGAAATAGGTAAAAAAAGTGGAATAATTATGGAGGAGAGGATGTGGACTGACCGGATCCATGACACCAGCGAGAGGGGCGGTAAATCCGTCCTCCCCGGCAGCTTGGACATTTTTCTCGAGAGATTTGAGCAATTGATCGCAGGGGGCCCATTCGCCACGGCTGGCGAGACCGAGGAGTCTCTGGGCTCCTTCTCGAGCGGTCGCTCCCGCCGATCCCGGTTTGCTTCCGGGCTGCGTTGGCTCCGCGCCCGTCCCTCCTCCACCGACTCCGCCATTGTTCGTTCCACCGGTCGAGCCCGATCCTCCGTCGTCCTTGCCGCCACCGGCCCCAGGACTGTCCTCCTTGCTCGACAATCCTTTTTTGTCATCTTTTCCGGCCCCTCCCGTCGCCGCTTTCTTACTGTTCCCGCTACTCATCTTTTAGCGTTAATACTGCGTTAAGCCCCCATCAATCTCTTTTATTATTTTTTTTCTCGTCCACACCGCGATTACTTCATCATCACTTGTCGTCGCACTTTGTCCCCGCTCATCCTGCTATTCTCTCTTCTACTTTTTATCAACCGATTATTTATTATTATTTAATCTCGCGATTAAGGTAGTTCTATCGTTTTATCATTTTCTTAAGAATTCATTGGACATTTGCACAAACCTTCTTTGTTATGACATACGTATACGTATCAAATTTTAAGAGGATTCACCCCGTAGAAATCGAGATATTTATTGTTAAAAATGCCAATTTTCAGTGCTTTCCCATACAAAAGTCCGTGTTTGATATTGTCATTTTCGATCCTAAATATCTTGAAATCTAGATGGTAAACCTTCTTAAAATTTAGCACAGCTCTTTATTATACTTCAAAGAAGCTTTCCTTAGTTTTTGAAAAAATTGGTAAAATTTTTATTTTCGTAATTTTCATATGTATATATCAAACACAGATGACCTTCGATGACCTTGAATTTTAAATATGTTGTTCTTGAAACAATTTGCAACAACTTTTCT
>JAPYYW010002804.1:0-18144 GCA_030522545.1 Cremastinae sp. A BG-2022a
AGAGCGCGGAGCGTCCGCTTAGTGGGGGTACCATATATATAGACAAAAATCTTCCCCTTGGGGGCTTTGCCGTTCTTATTGAGAGTTCGTACTGTATATTGTATAAACAGAATTAAAAATAATTTTTACAAATAATCGATGCAACATCAAAAAATAATGATTCGAGAAGTATATATATATCGTATATATCGTATACAGAAAATAATGGTATTTCAATTTACTAATCTCAAAACTTCGATATACGTCGTGCAGTCGAAAAAGAGAGTATAGAAAAAGGGCTTAGAAAATAATCACGCAACAAGATTGGAAAATTATTTCAGAATTTTCGCAAGTTAAAACACGAATGTTTTTTTAAATATTACCAGGATGCAACTTGTGTATTACAAGTTTAAAGTACACATAAAACGTATAGTATAATATTACACACGATATGTGAGTAAATTCATTATCCCTCACATATATATGTTGTTTCCACGCATACATATGTGCAGATTAGCAGATGTACTCATTTTAATGAGTAAAAATAAACTTTTCAAATGTGTAACATAAGATACAGAGGTTTGCAGAGTGTATTCGTGGAGAGAAGTTTGAAATCAAACTAATTTACACGAGAGAGGAAATATTAAACTGCTCAACCTCTTTTTTTACAATATAAAACATATATGTATTACATGAAAATGAATATATAAGGGATTTTTAAATTTTATTTATTGTCAAAAATAGAATTGAATTCTATTTTTGAATGTGTAGGACATACAATCCCAGCAAAAAGTAAATTCTTATTGGCGTTATAATCGTAAAACCCAGAGACTCTCTGGCTTTTGCCAATTTTTCGAGTCTTAGTTTGACTATCAACTAACAACTTGAGCACATTTCAACAATAATTTAAACATTCTTTATTGTTTAAACAATTAAATAAAAAAATTTAGTAAACTGTTTTAAAATCATTGGCTGCATACTCTGTCACGAATATATTTTTAAAAAAATTCAGATCAAGAGTCTCATATTTTTAAATTTGTATTCAGTGACAATTTACGAATTCTCCATAAGAAGCAATGTCAAATTTCAGCAACTTTGGAATTTAATAACTCTTAAGGTAGTTCTATAGTTTTATCGATTATTTAGGAATTTGTTGAAAATTGGTACAGCCATTCTTTGATACGTTACGCATATGCGTACCAAAATTTAAGAGGTTTTACCACGTACAAATTGAGATATTTATTATCAAAAATCCCTATTTTCAGTGCTCTCCCATAAGAGCCCGAGTTAATATTGCCATTTTCAATTCTAAATATCTTGAAATCTAGATGGTGAACCTTCTTAAAAATTTGCACATCTCTTTATTGTACTTGAAAGAAGCTTCCTTTAGTTTTTTTTTAATCCTAAGATTATGAATTTTTTAATTTTCATACGTACGTACGATGACCTTGAATTTCGAGTATGTTGTTCTCGAAACAATTTGCAACAACTTCAATAAATTGAAATAAATAAATAAAAATAGATAAATAAATAAATAAAAATAAATAAATTGAAATAAAAACTTTTGACTGTACCTATAGAACTACCTTAAACCATTCAATAAAACGATTTCAGATTTGGCACGAATTTTGTTTCATTTGCTTAAAAAAAAAAAAATCATAAATTTCCCATATTTTTGAAAATATCGCTCATACGGTCTTAAAAAAACATGTGTATTATCAAGTACTGCGAAGAGAATTGTAAAAGGATGTGTATCGTGTCTCGTAAGGGAGGGAAAATGAAAAGAGAGAATTGAAGTGGTGAGCTCGAGAGGAGAGTATTTTCGCAGGCTGCCGACAGTTTAACGGTTTCTTTTAATGTGTAGCGTCTGAGAGGTTCGATTAAATAAAGGAAGGCCAATAATTGCCCTGCGGAGGAGTTCATATGTGCGAGGTTGGCGGCCTTGGGGCTGTGCTCGAGAGGGAACGTTGATGAGCTAGCTGTTGCGATGCGCTCACCAGATTTCAGGGTTTCTCGTTAGCTCTCGGAGAAATGGAGTGCTACGATTATCGCCAAGGACCTTACGTGTGTGCACGCCTGGCAAATAGCAGCTTTCTCCGCTCTGGAGAAAAGTAGAACCGCGATGGGGCGGCGTGTGCACGGCGAAGGGGAAACCTCATCGCGGATGGGAAAAGCAGGCCGAGAAGTGGAGGAAACGAAAGAGCCAGCGATAAACAGCGAGGTCGTGTCGACTCTCTCTATTTCTCTCTCTCTCTTCAAGAAACTTCGACGGAGGTCAAAAGGTTAAGTACGAGCTTACCTAAAATGGAACGATCATGGCTCAAACCAAAACCTGCTGCCATCAAGAAACAAATTCTCTCCTCAGTTCCTCTTTATGGCAAAATAACTAATGTGTCAATGTACCCAACAACTCCTCATCATTGTTCGACATATTTAATCGCCTCGATAATGCCTACCGCAATTAGGCACGCCTCATCATTTATGTTTCATCAATTATTCATCCATGACGGTTCTAACATACCGTATAAGTATACCATCAAAGTTAATATATTTATTTATTATTGGAAGATTCCCACAACTTCGCTACCAAATTTGTTTGATCCAATAAAATTTTGGTTCCGATACGATCAACGATATTTTTTTGCAAATTGAAGGAAAATCTTTGCTAATTTAACTACGAAGTTTAATTATTTAATAAAATAAGTGCTGGTTAAGAATATTATGTCCAAAATCAAAGATGTATCTACTATTTTTGCAAATTTTAACAAAAACTTTCATTTGAAAGTAAATTTTGAAAAAATAAAAAACAAGAACATATATGGAACAAAGAATTTTCGACAAAGTGTATCGAAACTTCTAATATATGTTTAGCAAAATTTCTCAAAATTTTCGTCACATTTAAATATAACTTTTAGTGCAAAAATTTAAGAAAAATTGTCTAAAATTTTTTATCCCTATTTGCAGACGATTTATTAACAGTATAACGATTTTATTATTGTATAAATTCTTATACTATTTCGAATAAAGAGTGCATGCGGAATAACTTGAACATAGGAAAAATTTTAGTGGCTGCGTGAATACAATTCGGTCACTTTTGTTTTTTTCTTTGGTCTTGTTCACTCGATGGAATTGGAAACGTCAGAAATTCGCTTGGTTAATGAACAATAGCGAATAGAGGGAGAAAACGAAGGCTAAATTATCGACGATACGCTCGTCGTGTATGTTTTTCCATGGAAAACTTTAATTCCTGCTCATTCGCAAACACGAGACTGGATATTAATGTGAAATTTCAAGAAGTTAGATTTGAATAAAAGGGGCCTGTTCGCGTCGAGATAAAGGTCCATGGCGCCCATGAACAGAAACCGAAAACGAGAGCAAAAAGATCGTGAGATAAATTCTTTTACATTTTAACTTTTTTTCAAATTCTTCTCAAATAATATAAACGCCATTAATCTATACTTTCATTAAAAAAATAAAAAATTTAAATAGCACTATACGAGCAAGCCAAAAAAAAATTTTTAATCATAAAAAAATTTTCATTTAGACTTTTTTTTAAATTCTTCTCAAACGCTGGTTACGGTTGATTATATTTTTTATTAAAAATTCAAATATTTATGCGAGTGAGCCACAAATAAGTTGGAAATTCTGCAGCAACGAGTCGTCGACGTGCGAAAAATTCAGATCGAAAAATTAGCAAATTCTCGAATAACTCCGATGGTTCAAAAATAAAGAAAAAATTAGAGGGAAACAGAGCAAAGACGAGCCGAGTGCGCAACAAGGTAGTGAAGCCGAAGGAAATGGGTTCACGTTATTCCAGAATCAAGAGAGACGACAATGAAAAATCTTCTGAATCCAGTTATCGTCAATTTTACTTCTTATCATAAAACATTTTTTTAAAATCCTTTCAACTGCTTTTCGTACATGATACATCCGAGATAGCCGAAAATTTCTCCAAAAAAGACGAATTAAAAAAATCAAATCTCATAATCATATATTTCTCTTTAATTAAGTTTTTAAAATTAAAATAAAGTGTCACTTCTTTTAACGAAATTTCACATTACTTTGTCACAATTATTTTCATTTGATTACCTTTTTTTTATTTGTTATTTATATTATCAGTTTAAATCGATGTTTGTTTATTTCAATATATTGCAATGAAAATAACTAAATGATAATCAACTAAATTGTATTCGGTAATTCTAACAAAATTTTGTTCTTCGGTGTATCATTTATATTATTTATTTTTAATCAATTAACATGTACTTGATTATTATTTTGCAATAACTTTATCGTATCCTTTAATACTGTTCATTTTATTTTTACCTAACAATTTTCCCAGTTATTAATTTATTATTATTCATTTTATTTGTGTATTTTATTTTTATTGCATGAATGTATTTGAATGCATAGATGACCTCAAGACGAAAAAATACATCAGAAAAGCTCTGGAGTTGGGACTTTCGTCCGGTTACTTGGTGGCATGCAAAAATTCGGATAGTCAAGTGTTACGAGTGACCTCGGACATTTTGAAGATCGGTCGATGCTTCGAGGAGCCAGGCGGGAGTCACGAACCGCCGGCAAGAAATCCCCCCAAAAGAAAAAATTTTAACGGAAGCGGAAAGAATGGGAGTAACCAGCTCGTGACGAAAAATGGACGTACAAATATTCGCAAGCGTGGACGATCCAGAACCAAGAGTCCCAAAATTCCAGCCACGCAGAAACGACGAAGAAAGCGAAGCCTCGAGTAAGCTATCGATTTTATTATTATTGTTATTATATAAAACAACTTTTATTGCTTCATCGTTATACGGTCTTTTTTTAACGGAGAACAATAAAAAAAAATTGAGGAAAAATATCAATGCTATTTCTAGGAATAATATTTAAATTCAATTTACTAAAAACAAAAAACATTGAAAAGATATATTATTTTCGTTCTGTTCTTTGGCGAAATATTCAACAAAGGTAATAATATGATTGACAGAAGAAAAATTGTACATATTTATTTTGTACGCAGAGGTAACAAGAAAAATCTTTTAAAATCCTCACGTTTCGTTTAAAACAGAGTTAAAAGACAATAAAAAGTTATCATTTTAGATGTTATTGAGAAAAACTTTATGGAAATTGTTAAAAACTAATAAAAACAATAATTGTATGTAGTTTTTGGTTATACGCGTGTTTATAAAAATAAAAAACAATTGACAAAAATTCTCACTTTTTGCTAGGGAAGAAACTACGGAAAATTATATTATTTTCAATAATGTAGAAAAAAAAACAAAATTGTCAAAAATTAATTCAAATTATCTCATATATGTAGTTTTTTTTCTAAGAATGAAAAAAAAACAAAAAACCGTCATAAATGCTTACTTTTTTTGCAAATTATTCAATAAAGAAAAAATAATAACAAAAAGGATGAAAAATGTGCATGAATAGTGTTAGCAAGTGGGCGACAAAAAATTTTCCAAGATCCTTACTTTGCCCTTAAAAGAGAGTTAAAAGAGACAACGAAAAATTAATATTTCCAACAATTCGAAATAATCCGATGATAAAGAAATTATTTATTTCTTTCTGTTAAAAAAAAAATTATTACATCTGACAACATAAAGACAAAAACTATGTCAAAATTTAAGATAATTATAGAATATAATAATTTTATGAAGCTTTGGATTATACGCGTGCTAGATAGAAGTGAGGAAAAGTATTTATATATGATGTTGACGTGTGGGCGGTATAAGAAATTTTTCCGAGATCTTTATGCTTTCGGCTAAAAATAAGGTTTCGTGGGATGGTAATGGACGAGGTAAAGAGCGGAAAAAAATAAGATTGTCATGTATAAACGGGCGCAAATTTATTCGAGATTATCGTGTGAACAGGCGGGAGAAGGTGAAAGTCCGGAGTCAGAAAAGGAAACGATTATCGGATGACAAGGAGGACGAGGATCGGGAAACGAAGAACAAGAAGCAGCAACAACAGAAGGGAAAACCGAGCAAGGACGAGGATAACGAGGACGACGAGGAAGACGAATCCGATTCGGAGGACAATTCGAATAAAAATTCAAACGAGGGGAATAAGAAATCGCCTGTTGCTGGGCGACCGGGTTCCATTGTGTCAAATACCGAGAACAATTTGCCGCGCAAGAACGCAAAAGAGGAGAACGACGAGAACAAGCAGGAAGACTCGGACAAGGATAGCGCCGAGCCTGACGATGACGACGCCGACGATCCACCTGAGAGGTCCATTCTCGAGGAGGACGCAATCGAAAATAATGAGGAGTCGAACGTCGAAAATTCGTAACTGTACGTTCAATCGACGAGATCGCCAATTTAACTGATCTCTCAATGTACTTTATTTTACTTTTTGCTCAAATCTTTGAAAGTATTAAATATCTTTTTTTTTGTTATCAACACGTTTTTGTATATGAATATTTAATTATTGTGTATTTTCGTCAAAATATATCAAAATGTTTCTCGAAAAAATATTTAAGAAGAAATATAATGGCGTTAAAGGTAATTATTGAAAAACAGAATAATTCTATTTGCTCGAAGCTCTTTTTATCGTGATGCTATTCCGATCTAAAGATATCATTATAACGTGACTCGCATGCTAAAACGTTCTTCATGCACGTGCACTGAGAATTTTTATTCTCAGAGCAGTCTCGGTGCAAGTTTAATTTTAACTTGCAAATTTTTATTTTTTTAAAACCTATACAAATTCCCAATTATAATTTGAATAGGTTGAAAACGTGTATTGTCAGAAAGTAGATATCAAGCCATATAAATTACAAAAAAACTATTTGAATTGTTAAAATTATAATTTGTTTGGCACATTGATCAAAATAATTGTTTCAATTTAAAAAAATGTTTAACAAATTTTTGTTTTCATAGTACGAACGTTGCCTAAAAAGTGTTAAAAAAATCTTTACCGTTCACTCTTTTTCTATACTTTACGCGATTTTGTGTTTCATCATTTTTGTTTTCCCGTTATTGTTTGTCGTATTTTTTTTTATTCTGGAAGAATGCACACGTCTTTCCAGTATTTAAAATCGCTTGATTTCGACAAAACCAAACAATGTCGGATTGATGAACACGCTTTCAATATTTGAAGAATATACCAGACCCGAGTGTGACCCACTTTCCTCGTGCACGTCTGTTCCTATTCTCCCAAATCACGTTCAGCTTGTTTATTGCTATTCGCGTTCCACGAATATCGTATTTTTAGAATTTTTTTCTATACGAACATAAATATCTGGATATTCAATCAGTAAAAAATTAAAACCGTTTTCACACACGTCTCTATAGTTCGTTAAAAATTAATTTGTTGGTGCAGAAAAGTATTATTCTTTCCAATAAAAATGTATATCGAATTTTACGCAGCGAAACCTACAAATTAATGTAGATGTTGTGTCAAACAAAGTTTGTTTAAATTTTTAACTAAATGTACTGACACTCATGGGGTCTTATTGCGGTTATTCAATAGTCGAATGACTATCTGTATAACAAAAAAGTTTATATTCATTATTGTTTACGATTAATATTCAAAGTTATTGATTCTTAAACATTTTTCATAATCGAAAATGATGAAAAATATTTGAAAATTTCACATATGTTGTCAAATGACGTCTCAAAATGGTGTCAAAATGGTGTTAATTTAACACGATTCTTGGTCTATACAGTTCCCACTGTATGGTGTAGAATGGTATGGTGTTAATATAGATATGGTTTGATATTCTATCAGTATAAATATAAAGACAGATAAAGCAACTCAATAATATAAAGAATTTTTTGGAATAATTTAAGTTTCAATTTGTTTGTAAGGTTCATGCACGTTATATGCAACTTTGTGCGTAAAAAATCCTATATTAACAATTTCGTAAATTATTTTTGTTTTCCTATATCTCTGAATGCAGAGACAAACCCTGATCAAGGATGGGCAGAGCTCGATACTTTTCTGAAAAATGAAAATTTTTCAATAGATAATCTTTATTACCTCATTGATGAAATTAGCATTACCCATTGAAAAATGTTCATTTCTGAGGAAAGTATCGAGCTTTGCCCATCCCTGTTGCTGAAAACATCGATTTTTAACTCCATAAAATCAGCAAGTAACACCGATTTACATCTTTTACCAAACACACTGGCGTTACTATTTTACCACTCACACAATTTGGTTAAAATCGTGAAATTTTTTACAGTATAGATATTCGATCTAATACGGTATTTTACGAAGCTCTCAATCTGCACGTCGTCGAAAAAAGTATTTTTAGATTCGACTGTACCGATAAAGCAACTTCATAAAAACTTAATATACTTGTATCGTCATTTCTGTTTCACGGTAGGATAAATTTTATGAGAAATAACGCTTAAAATCGGTATTTCGACGAGAAGTGGATTCGTATGCGAGTCGGCTACGTCAAGAGTCGGTCTCAGGCGCGTTTGATGTCGCGCGTACCGTGCATTTCGCTGTGATCACCCACGTGGGGATAACAGTTCGAACTCGGAACTGGGACCGGGCGCGTACGTCGGCGCTAACACATTTGCAACGAAGCTGGAGATCGAGAGAGAAGGATATGAATTATCGAGAGCATTTATGCTCTATGCAAAAGGTTATCTATGGAATCTATATATCTATATTAAATAGAGAGTATATCTGTATATATGATTTGAATATGCGAGTGCACAGACGTATTCCCTTCGCGAGTCTCCATCGTGCACTCTCCAAATCGAGTGGAGCAGCTTTGAACGAACGATCGATGCAAATGGGTATCAATTATTTTGGAAAGCTCTCCTCCTAATGAGACCAGCAATACTTGCCGCCGAACACCTTTCCGAATATCCTCAGCACGCTTTTTCTCTCTAGCACGTTAACGAGGTTATCGCGAAGAGTCTTTTCGAATTATTTGAAATTATTCAGATAGTTGCGAAGTAATAATCCACGAACCAACCGTTCCCCCGCGACGTCGTTTTCGTGTGATATCAATTCGTAATTACTTGCGAAAAGTATATTTTCGTCATTTTCTTCTCATTAGCCTAGTTTTTGAATTAGTTTCAAAGGATAATTGAGGAGACAGTTCCTGACGAAAGCGAATTTTTTATGATTCATTGGTGATATTTGAGTTTCTTTGTTTTCGACTGTAATGTCAATTGACAGATTTAGTACGGTTTTTTAAAGAAATTTGATAATAATGGGCCTTGCTTCAATAGTTGAAAAAGAAAAACATTTGGTGGAGCCAAAAAATTGATAATTTGTAACAGTTTCTTGAAATTTTCAATATGAATACTCGCACCTCGAATAAGTAGCATTACGGAAAATTTCTTATAAAAATAGTATTTTTAAATCGAAAAAAAAAATTCAAAAAATTTTGCGAATTTTTCATTTTTTCAAAAATCTTCAAGGCATGATAACTTTTAAAACGATTGATATGTTAACATAATTCTTGCGCCAATCGCTTCGTTTTGCAAAAATTTTTAAGAGTCACCCATAATAAAGGCAGTGTGAGCAAAAAAGATCTGATTAAATAAGATCTCGAAATCGAAAAAAAATTCCGAAAAGAATAACACGTGCTGACTCGTTCCTCAATATCAAGATTCACGGTAACGGCTCGGGGCAAGCACATTTATACAACCGAGAGCAACCGCGACTGTATCTCGTCTAAAACGTAAACGGTTTTGACAGAACCAAAATTTTCAAATTGATGTTAAGTTCATTGCAGGTTCTGGAAAACTTTGGAAATCACATATATTTTTGTTCTCTTTCTATAGTAGAAAAAATGTCTACTCATTGAAAAAAAATATAACGTGTACTGTTTTAAAAATAATAATCTTCATGTTACAATAGTTTGTTTTGTCTTGCAAAAATGTTAAGGATGAGTTACTCGTTATGAAGTTAATTTTATAGAGAACACGAAAAAATGTCGCCACTTAAAATTTTGAGATTTTCCTATTTTCGATGCTCGAAAAATCAAGCTGGAGGACCTCAGAGTACAATAAATTTCCACGACTCATTTTTATTATAATTTGTACACGTAATAATGTGAGAAAGACTTGCAACTCAATTTTCTACTTGCTATACATCAATGTAAAATTTATGAATATTCACCATTGGATAACAATTTAAATTCTTATCTTCATATTAAAAACTTTGTCTCAATGTTTCAAGTATTTAACGAACCAGCTTCGGATGTAGACTAATATCCCTGAACAGTTCGTCAATCGTAAACATAAAAAAAAGAGAAACTTCGTCGAGTGTAACAAGTGAAAAAAAAAATTTTCCAATTTTCGGGATTATCCCGACCATTGTTTCCATGGTGATCGGTCGAGCTCGAATGAAAAACCGATTAAGGTTTTAATTGTTTGGTTTTATGACGAAATTTGGAATCAGTAGGTCGGTGTCAAGTGTCCGGGTAAGACGTGTCGGGTCTCGGCCAGGTAGTTCGTTGCCAAAAACCATTTCGTAGAAATTCGACAAGTTATATCGAGTGTCAGTTCCAGTGTAATATTAAACATACGAAAAGTGAACAGTGTTTCGTGTTTTAAATTTATAATATCATTTCGAAATACTCAAAAGAATGTCAGTGCATCAATTTTATATTGATGCAAATAATCTCGATCCTGTTAATTTATTTTACGTATATTTCCAATTAAATGTATCCAGTCTTTTTCAAGGCTGTTAAACTCGAACGTATAGGCAGATTCGCTTCATTGTGAGCGCACACTGTATAATATTATTTTATATAAGATTTCGAAAAAATATAAAATACATTTTTTCAGCGAGTAGAGCCATTGTATAGAAAAAAATCTAGATTAATTGAGCATTATTTTTATCTCTTTTGTCGACAATGAATCACGAGGATGAAGAACAATCTCTTCGTTGAGTGGGACCGGATGAGACGGCAAGTAGCTGGGATGAAATCACATTTTATCGGTACAATTCTTCACGCTGGCACGGACGAGACCACCGAAAAGAGGTTCAAGGACAATAAACGTGATACGGAAAGAAAAGGAAGAAAAGTTAGTTTCTCGAGACTCGCTCACACGGAAAAACGAATCCCCCAGAATATAGTTCCCTCATTCTCTTTTCTCCCTTTTCGTTTTTCTTGCTCCCATTCCCGCTCTCTTTTATTAGTTTTTCATTACTACACCAGTTCACTCACCGCATGCACTTTATTTTCTTCTTCTACAAAATAAACAATTATTTTTCTCTCACAAAAATGATCATTTTTTCATTGTTCAAATTAAAAACATAAAAGTATTTAAATGGAGTTATGCAATTATTTTGATAAACAGGAAAAAAATGGGTCAATAAAAACTTTCCGGAGATATAGAAAGGTTCAAAATTGAAAATCCCTTAAAAATATTCAAGCTTTTTAACAAATCATTCAAGTCCAATTTTTCAAAATTCAGCTCGAATGCGAATTTATTTTGCGAGAAATTTAGCATCGGGTTGAGTAATCAAGAATAAACATTTATCGAATAATATTCTAAAAGGTTCAATTATTTTCCAATTTCACGTTGATTTGATATTACTTCACCATAAAATTAGGGTATTTCGATTAAAAATGAACATGACGATACACGTGACTACTTTATAAACAGTAATGAGTATATATTGTCGAAATAGGATGAAATAATTAATTTTAAATTTTCTTTTTCATCTCGATTGATAATGAAAAATCTTCGTTTTCGTTAAAATATAATCACAATTTACAAGCTCTGAAAAAATCGCACATTTATCGCTAAATAAATCTACCTTCAAGATAAAAATTCGTTAAATTCTCATAGGCATTTAATTAATGATTGATTTTTAATCTTCTATTCTCTAATTCATACCGCACATACTTCATTTCCGTTAAATTGATTACATTTGTACAGAAATTTGACATTTTTCATCTAAATGAGTGTAAATAATATTTTTGTTATCTACAGGAAATTTTGCGATCAAATACTCTATTTAAAAAAAACATGAAGCTCATAATCAATTTATCGAATAGCGTTGCTGATCGTATTTGTAAAAATTAA
The DNA here is from genome assembly GCA_030522545.1 of Cremastinae sp. A BG-2022a. Lineage (NCBI taxonomy): Eukaryota > Metazoa > Arthropoda > Insecta > Hymenoptera > Ichneumonidae > Cremastinae sp. A BG-2022a. Next base: position 11,991 of record JAPYYW010002804.1, read on the forward strand.
ATTATGCAACGACTATAAAATCTGCAAGACCTTAAAGTAGAATCGATAATTATTTCCGATTTTATTTTCTCTTGACACGTGGGATGTAAATACTGCAAGACAAAAATAATTCATTTAACTAACGGTGCTAAATAAAATATATAATCCGTAGAATTAAAAATGAAAGTATATAAAAGCATACGTGTTCGACTTTTCAAAAAGTAATGTGCTATCGAATAGGACAGGACAACCTTATTGTTTTCATTAAAATGATCATTAATCCGTGCTCCTTCGTTGAATAAAACTTCTGTCGTTAATTAAAGCGATCGAAAATATAGAAAAGGCGATTTTAAGCGTTTGCCAATCAATGGTGATGGGAAAAGATTCGTTCGAATGTGCGCCAAAGAGCGAGCGGAATCAGCTGCGAGCAGCACTGCTGATTTGAATCTCCTCGTACAAATAACGTTCAATGTGTATGCCAAATTAACATCATGAACTCGTTAATGGTGTCGCACGCGTGAATATTCGCTTTTCCAGAAGTTTACAGAATCCTTAATATCCGAATCTCATTCGGCTGCTCTTTCCTCCGGATCTTTGCTAATATACGATTTTGATAGTTGACTCGAACCTCGGCAAATCGCCGGAGGCTTCGTGCTCAAACGTACCGTGGAACTCGTTGAATTTCTGCCTTGCGCTATACTCGTATTATCCATTTTAGAGTAACTTTGTACCGAACAAAATTACGGAAATCTTCTCAAAATAGTGAAAATATATTCCTACTTAAATTCATCGGGTTACAGATATTGTTAAATAAATACTAATTCAGAAGCATATTTTCAAAAAAAAATCTGCATACGATGAGAAAAAGAAGAGATTAAAACAGAAAATAGAATTCTCTTATACACTTTGATAAGGAAATATTGACGCGTGAACGTTGAACAAAATGTTTTCAGAGTTAGATAATTATCATTTTTTTGTAGGACTTACTTATTTTTAAGTATTTTTCAAAATAATTTCAAATAAAATAATTTGCGAGACCATGAATTTTCTCCGATTTTCTTATTGTTTGAGTATTTTTAAATAGTAACTTGTTAAATAAATAAATACATTCTTAATTTTTAAAAATTTGCGTGAAAATATAAAACTGGATAAAAAAAGGAAACACTTCAATTATATGAGATTTGTTGTAATGTGAGAAATTTTATCAATAATTTGAGAGCTTTTCCAGAGAATAAATATATATTAATATACCAATGTATTGTTAAATTTGTTGAATACGTTATTAAATAAATCTATGATTAAATTTTCGAGAAAAACTACCATTGAATGAAATAGAAAAAAATCTCAATATCGAAAAAGTTAACAAATTAGTACTGAGTGGAGATTGGTTTTCATGTGAGAAAATTGTCAATAATGTAGAAGTTTTCACGTCTGATACTTCGAAGTCAGATGATTTCTTCTCTCACACCTCATGAACTAACTTTTGCTGTCAGCAAAACTCGTTTGGACGCTTATCGTGCTCCCTTTCTCCGATCGATAACACTTTTGGGAAGAACTCGTTTCCACACTGAATAACTCATGCTTGTAACACATTAGAAGAGATTTCATACTTGCGAATATATGTTTCATGTCTACGCAGCATTAAGTGGATAAAAACGTGAAATGAACGCAGAAAGTCACTGCATTAAATTACAGAATTTCAAATATCCATTGTAACTACGAAAAAAAAATTGTTTAAATATAAAATACAATAAACAAAAATAAATTTAATCGAACGCGTTATTGAAATGGACAAAAAAGTATGAAATAATTTTTCTTAGCCCTATACAGATTCATAAACTCCACACATATTGTTCTGAGAATTGGTCGTCGTGAATTTTTAATATTTAGCTAGGGAAATACTTGTTTAATTTTACACGAAAAATGTGTAAAAATACCCTTAGTATACCAATTTATGTATTATCTAGATGTTTCCTGCATTGGATGGCTGTCTCTTTAATAATCTGCAGAAATCACAAAAATCACAGAAAATCACTAATTACTCTGATTATTTACTATAAATATGTATTAATTGAATAAATTTTCTCTTAGCAAACTGTTGCAAGGAGTCTGTTACGAACTGTAAAATATCTCACTCGCTAATCTGTCTGACAATTTCTGAACTGGAATCCTGTGTTTCATCTTTCCAAAAATACCTACAGAATTTTATTAAAGTATCAAAATATAGTTAAATTCAGAAACACAGATTAAACACACGTTGCTGGTCATAAAATTCGAAGTATTCCTTTTGTTCAAAGAAAATTCATGTTTGAATTTTGACACGTTTACATCACGTAAAGGATCATAAAGTTTTGGAAATTTCATTTTCTCGATAGCCTTTATTCACGAATTCTCTCCTGTTTAGATCAGTTATATATTTATTTATTATCCAAAAATCGAGATAAGAATTTTTAAAAATCGTCGCTTTGTCAAACATCACATAAGAGCTAATATCAATAAAAAATTGTTTCGAAAACTTTCAAGACTATTTAAACTTTTTAATTTTTTAAACTTTAAAAATTTATTTTAACTCTTAAAAAAATCTGTGCTATTTTTGAAGAAATTCTGACTCAAAAAATGTTAAATAATAATTTTACATTTAGTTTATAATATGTGTACGGGCAAACTTTTTAATAGACTGTCCCGGCTATTGTACGACCTAAAAAGAAAATCGTGAAAAAGTATTGAAACTGATTTGAAAGACATCCTGAAATCGTCCTTTTTTGTCACACAGCGATGCGAGATGCAATCGCGTGAAGAAAGAGGCAGCGAAGAGTAAATAAGATATATAAGGAAAATTTTCTTGCTCGCGGAGATAAAAGTGAAGGAGAAGTCATCGACATTTGAATTCCCAGTTCTACAACCCCGTACGGCGTTCCTATAGTGATTTCCCTGAGGTCCTTGAACCGTTTAATACACCGTCGATACGTATCTGACGACGTTTCCATTCTCGCCCTTCGACTCCGAGGCCTCGCCCTCCCTTTCCTTTCCCCTTTCCCTCTCATCGGTCATTCCGGTACGCGAATTCCTTTCGCTCTCTGTTATTATTCCAGTCGAGCGTGCTTATTTTCCCTTTTCCTTTCCAATCTCTCCCTGAATACTTTATCAACCGGTGTACGATCGCCCATGATCGAAATGTTTACACTCTCAACTCGCTGCTTAAGCAAACGTCAACTTTCGGGGTCGTTGACCGTCTCGCAGTCAAGCACTGAGCAAAAATGTTTTCTCTGATCACCAAATATACATATTTGGTTTATAATAATTTTTTTACTTTAATCTTTTTATTATACGTCAGGTATAATAGATTTTAATTTTTTTTCAATTACGGTGTGGGAATAACAAAATTATAATTAAATAGATGCATCTGGTTGGTGTTTCAAATAAAAATGTTTTCTCAGTGTGGACAGTTTATTGCAATAATTTTTTTCAATAGATTATGAGTTTAGAGTACGATATAACTTCAAGAGTATATCGTGTTCAAAAGCTTCATAAAAATAAAAAAATACTTTCTATTTTCTTCATATACGATACATTTTTCGAAATAATTTATTCTCCATATAATTTATTTGTATAAATAGAATCATAAATTTCGTTGTAAAAATCTGTTTTGGATTTTTATGTAGCAAAATTTTTTAAGTGTGTTGATTTTCGCAGTATTTTTCTCTTCAAAGTGTGAATTGTAGTTTTGACAATTTTATTCATGACCAATGTTTAAAAAAAACATAAATATTATTTTTATTACTAATACTATAGCAGGTTACAGTGGCTCGAGCGCTTTGCGCCCTCGCGGTATTAAAAAAACTGGTCCAAAATTTGGATTGTTTAAAATGAATTCGTGGATTTCGTCTCGAATAAGTAGCATGAACTATATAAAATGTGGTTTTTTGAGATTTTTTCAAAACGAAGCGAATGGCATCGTCAATTATTTTAAAAGTTACGACGCCTTGAAGATTTTTGAAAAAATAGAAAACAACTCTGTTACGGACGATTTTTAAAGATTTTTGCAAAATGAAGAGAATTGCGCTAGAATTATGTTAACATATCAATTATTTAATATGTTATTATGTTAATATATCAATTATCAATTGAGTTATCACGACTTGAAGATAGTTATTTGTCAAATATTTTCAAATATTCCATTTCCGCTGCAATTTCGGAATAAAAAGTATATATAAACATTGTTGTATTAAAATGCAATGTCTAATAACAATATCAAGTCAACCCATAGTCTAGTTTCCGAGTTTTGTGAACACAAACATACGGAAGCTAAATTTTTCTATATAAGATTAATTGAATATTAAAATTACTCAATAATATTGCTAATAGCATTTTTTTTATAAAAACCCATGAAAGTTTTTATTTATTTCGAGTATTATATTTCAAATCCATTTTTTTTCGCGTAGCGACTCATTTTTCCCAAGTAATGAATATAATCAAACGATTTTTTTTCGTTCGTCCAAAAAAAAAGTGCATCGTTCCCCAAGTAAATTCGATGCAGCGTTCCAGGGACTTTAATTTTTTTTTCCGTCTATATAATTTCGATTAATTTGGCTTCTTCGTAGAAAGCGTAGAATGAAAAATCACCGATCGCCGCGGAGGAACACAGGAAGAACGAGGGCGGAGATGGGGATGGAAGTAAGGGCGGAAAGTGGAGGAGGTTGGAGTCGGCTGCGTCGTTAACCGGTAATTGCAAATTACGACGCGCCGTGCGTTTAATAATAGAATACGTACGTCAATCCTGTATATTACTCTCGCAGCGTGTGCCAAGCTTCTGCCTCTCTCTTCGTATAGACGCGTCCATATATTTTCTATATATATACATGTAAATATAAATTTACGTATACACTCGCTCTCAGTTTATAATGCAACGTTTTGCTTCATTATATTGTCAAACTTATCCTATCTGTAGAAGGATACAACATATTTCGCACGATTAAACTAAATTATGATTTTCCTGGAATTATCGAATATTTCGCTATCACGCGAAACATATGTAGGCATCGGCGAAACGAAATTATCCGAGAAATTTTAAGTGAGCGATATTAAGGTAGTAAAATTTGCACAGGTCTTTCTTAATGTCATATGAAAACATGTGTCAAATTTGACAAAGCTTCGCCATTTATAAATCGAGATGCTTTTTCGAATCTTCCATATAAGAGCTCATGTTAAAAGTAGCCATTTTTTAAATTTAATATCTAAATAACTACATGGTTGAGCTTTTTTTAATTTTGCCAACACTTTAACACAATGCTAACGAAGATCTGTGCAATTTTTTAATATATTCTGTCTCAAGAAATTTCAAGTGATGATTTTACATTTAGTTAACACATAAGGGTAAACTTTTGATAGACCGTCTCGGTTGTACTACTTAAGGAGGTTTTTTAAAAATGATAAGGAGTGTGTTTAAAACTTTGCGGAAAAACTGAACAATTTTTTTTTCAAAAATTTACTGCGATAGCAATATCAAATATTGCGATACATATATGCAATAACATACATAACAATAAAAAAACATGTAATAACCACGTAATTATTATTGTATAATACTTTAATATTAATTAATTATATTATCTTTCTAATATATAAAATTCTCATGTCACGGTGTTAGTGTTTATATTTCTCCGAAACGGCTTGACAGATTTTGATGAAATTTTTTATATATATTCTGTAGGTCTGAGAATAGGTTTATGACTATTTTTTATACCACTAAGTGATAAGGGTGGTTCAGACCAAAAAATTTTTTTTTATCCGGACCTCGGATTCGGATTCAGCGCGTCATAAAATACATAAAGATACATATGTTTGGTCAAAGATACAGACAACTTTTTTTTGTCTGCTGGTGAAATCGACAACATTTTATTCTTGTATTTTTCATAATAATTTTTTCAAAAAGTTTTTTCTATTTTTTTTTGTTCCTAAACCATCCGGAAACTATGGCGAACGAAACAAAAAAAGAATTATGCAAATCGGTCCAGCCGTTCTTGAGTGATTGCCAGACTAACGCACAACGATTCATTTTTATATATATAGATAATATATCTATATTAAAAAAGACATGAGGCCTCTAATCGATTCATCGAAATAGAGCGTGTATTATGCGGAGCGCATTGACTTTTGGCTAATCTCTACTCATTAG
>JAPYYW010002805.1:0-28651 GCA_030522545.1 Cremastinae sp. A BG-2022a
ATATCACCCGACATCCAAAACCAAATGACAGAAATCCCGCAAACAAAAATATGTACACTGAATTTTTATCACGTATAACATTTGATACGAGAATGAATTGAAAATTATTAGAAAATCGAAATTTTCACCAAAACCGATATTTTCTACATTAAAAACGTATAGTGTATAAGTCGAGGACTATACGAAGAAGAAAAATCTGTAAAATAGATAGTGTCTAGATTATATGTTTAACTTTTAATCAATTTCTGAGAATTTTGATTAAGCAATCCACCATTCTCGGATGTAAAGCTGAATAAATTTTCACACGTGGTATATCGGAATAGGTAAAATAACGTTTTTGGAAAATGTGTATACGAGTCGAACGAGGACGATCGTAAATTTCAGATTTGGAGTAAACATAATAGGAATCCAATCGTATTTCGGTAAACCCCAAAAATCCAGTGAATATTATGTACACGTGGTCGAGGGCGATCGGATAGTTGCTGGAATTGATGTATTCGCGTCATCAAATTGAAATGCCAGGAACGACGTCACGCGGAGCCTCAATCATCCCGTAGTAGCCTGAACGACGGGGGATTGACATTAATTAGTGAAACGTTGTCCGATATCGGATGCGCACGTGCGCGAGATCGCCGGAAGAAAGCTTTGCCAACGAAAGACCGCGATGCAAACCCCCCGAAATGTGTCAAATTTGCTTTCTTTCGAATATCCGGTAGGCTCCGCGTGTGTTCTGATGCGGAATCATAAATCGAATCCCAGATTTCGAGGATTCAACGCGACGAAATTGGGAATATCGTGCGTGAGCGAATCGCGCCGGAAAATCCACTCTCTGTCTTCCTCTCTTCTCAATTTTCCGACAGCGAATCCCCGATGAAATCTCTGACGCGTGTTCCCCAAGGCCCTCCTCTCCCCCCCCCCCTTCCTCTGTTTACCGTTTCCATTTTTATCCACTTATGACAATTTCCTGTCACCCGTTTCATATCTTTTATCTTCTCGGTTTTTTTTATTTTATTTTTTAAAATTCATCGCCATTTTCAAAGAATTTTATTTTAATTTAGCTTTGGTATGGAAAAATAAAAAAAAAGTTTTTAAATACGCTTTTGTCTAAACGTATACATAAAAAAATTAATTAAGGTAGTCTACTGTGATTCTATGGTACGAATGGTTTTCTATAGAGTATTTAAAAAATTTGCACTTTTGTGTCAAATTTTAAAAGGTTTCACTTTTTTTAACTTTCCATACAAGAGCCTGTGTCAAAAACTGTGATTTTCAACATGAAATATACTAGATGGTAAAGCTTTCTAAAATTTTGCACCAATCTTTATACATCAAAGAAGTTTTATCTAATTTTTTTTAATCTACTATAAAAAAAAATTTTCAACAGATGATTTTTCTTTTAGTTTATATGGAAAGGAAATTTTTGAACGGACTGTCGCGGTATAAATACAGTGCACGCCACTTGAAGTGGGACAGTTTCCGTAGCACTTACCATTTAAACTGTCCCACTTCAAGTGGCGTGCACTGTATCTTAAGCTAAATTAGAAACATATGCAAATAATTTCTGTTTTATGCCTATAACAAAGGAAGTGTATAGTGTTTGAAGAATTAATCGAATAATCGCATGAGCGAAATCGCGCGTTAGCGTTGAAATATGGAACAAATGAGCAAAACACGTATATGATGGGACGAGGATGCCTGGTAGGATCTCGGACTGTGAAAGAGAGAAGGTTGATTGTAGGAAGCGCGATAACACACATAATCGTGGCAATCCACAGATTTGCCGGTGCGATCGGTGAGCCTCGAGAATTACGTTTATACAAATTGAACGTTGGTTATACGTGAAACGGGAGAAAGAGGGATGGAGGCTGATGAAAAGGAAGAGGAGATTTAGCTTTTCTGCTAATGCTCAATGTACGGCGGGGTTGCGCGGAACGGGCGCGAGCCTGCGTGAATAATAACTACATCGGCCGAGTTACGTTCCTAAATCCCCGAACGAATCATTCGAGCGAAACCGTGCTCGGAGCTCGATCATTGCGTTTCCTCGTAACGTTTACGCAGATTGATCATTTGCGGTCATGACTCGGTATATAGAGATTGTTCCGTCATACTCAGAATCGAGCCGTATATTGTTGCATTATTTCACCCTCGCGGACTCCAAACCGAGAGCTGTCCTCAATTATTCGCAGACGTTCTCGACGAAAAATCGATCAATATCCTCGAACTCTGCGATTCTATTTAACTGGCCAAAATATTGTAATCTTTACTGCTTTTTCTCTTCAAATAATACTTTTGTATTACAATTCGGTTATACGATATGAATAAAATAATTCTATTTAACTGGCCAAAATATTGTAATCTTTACTGCTTTTTCTCTTCAAATAATACTTTTGTATTACAATTCGGTTATACGATACGAATAAAATAATATAAAAAATATTGTACGTCTGCACTGAAATTTGTTCGAATTATTCCAATACAATTAAACATTTAATCATTACTGGAAATTTCCAGATGAAATAGATAATACTCGAAAGCAAAAAAATATCAATGTTACATTCGAATAATTGAGATATCAGGTTGGATTCTTTCACCATTTGCTTTATCTCGCAAAATTCTTAGACTATTTAAGAGATGACTTTGGTTCGTTTTAAATATCAACTCTTCGAATCTTGGAATTATTGAAAAGTCAATGCATATTTTGAGAACGTCATTATTAATAAGTAATTGAACAATAAATTCGTGGTAAAAGAGCCAAAAGATTTTGGATCAAACATCATGATATTGAATCGCAAAGTTCTTGGATGGTGCGCTCGACTCGAATATCTATTATAATTTTTTCGTAAAAGCCGCAATATACTGGATGATTATAAAAGAAAAAAAAGCAATTTTCCAAAGATTATCCTTCGAGTTAGTTCGCATGTTTTTCAGGCGCGATCGGGGCAGGGCTTATCCGTAAAACCATTTTCGATGCAGCTCAAGATTGGAATAATCTTCGGAAAACGTGGAATATTCGTGTGTATGACTGGAAGAATATCGGATAATAGTGAGAATAAAGCGGGAGGCAGCGTAGCGTTCACGCGCACTGCCGGGAAAACTTCTCGCTCCTCGCCAGTCTTTCCTCCGTTTCTTAGATTTTCCTCGGGGGATCGAGGCGGCGCGAGAAGCTCTCTGGAGCGCAGGTGTGCTCCCTGGCACCAGCTTGGCCCCGAGAAAAGCTCGGCGTAACGCCTTCCATGCACTTATTAATATTATCACAGACTGTATACGTATACACCACTCCAAAAAGCGATAGCAAGTGTTCCGAGAAATATAAAGTGCAGTCAACGGTGAACGAGTGGCCAGACTCGATTTCACCCAAACTCCTTTCGAAATAATAAAAGTCTTGAAAAAATATTCAACTTTAACGAGCCCTCGTTCTTACTCGATTATCCTCAATCACATTTCAAAAACTTGAATATATATTCATGTCTAATCGTAAAGTGTGCTTAACCAAGTATATTCATCCGTGCATTTTTTTACGAACTGCCAATAAAATTATCTCTAGAAATGAATGACTTCTACATGTAGATTATACCAACGAGTACTCTGCATTCGTTTCAATGCAACGTAAAAAAAAGTGTCTGTCTTAAATCTGCTTACTGAAATTCTTTTGAACAGAAAATTGTTTTTTTTTTATTTAAATGTCATGTCTGTCAGCATTGATAGTATTATTGATAATATTTTTTTACTAAATATCTGCTAATGTTGCAAAGATTCGTAAGCAATAACCTATCGTAAAATGATTTTACCAATTGAAAAATCATCTATAAAAATCATCTATAAAAATCATCTATAAAAATCATCTATAGGAAGTGCACACAACAGAAGACCAAAGTTTCATCACAATAGGATGAGTGGTATAGAAGTGTATTTTTCTGTATAGTATCTGCATAGATCTCATGCTCGTATCATACTTGTTATTGATAAAAGGAATGTAAAAAGTAGGGTCCAATTATAGAGAGATGAATCCCAACGAATATTCGCCAATAATTCCCTCCTGATTGTTCGTCCTCGAGAAAAATCATGTAACCCGTTTCCAAAGGCATATATTTCTACACGAGATGCACTTGTAGGATATAAATGTATGAGGAGAACGTTCCTCCATACGGGAGAGCAAGGAAAAGCCTGGCCATGTCAGCATATTCCAGGAAAGATGAGGTCCGAAAAAAGGAAGAATGAAAAGTGAGAATTCTTTCTCTCCGTTCACCTTCCATTCTTCTCTCCTCGCGCACACGTATCTGTGGAAATGCCACGGATACACACGTATCCGTGAAAATACCATGGAAACACACGTATCCGTGAAAATGCCATGGAAACACACGTCTCGGCGGAAAAGTCAAGTAACGGACAAGGGTTTTGCGGACTGCTGGCTCTGTGGTTTCTCAGACTCCGATATCGTGCAACACGGACGCAGAGGACTTGAGAATTTCGCTCCATGAGGATTCGTCGGATACGTCGTACCCTTTGTACGTTCGGTTTACATTAGTCTGGAAGAATCCGTGAGTCCTGGGGAGCAGAATGGCGCGTACACATCGCGAGGGAGGGGGAGGAGAAACGGCACGTAAGGATACGAGTGTTCGAGAGCGAATTCTACGGAGAGTGATCGATTTCTATGGTATATAGACTCATCGTTCGCGAAGTCCATTCCGAGCGAAGATCGCGAGCGAGAGAAAGAATCGTCGGACATGCTGAGGAACCTGTTCCGACGTAACGGGGGAGGGTTGGAGGGATGAGAGACGAATGTTTTTTAGTGGCACCCTTGCGAGGCTCGCTTTTCAGGAAAGGATGAGTTTTCTCATCGGTAAATACGTACAGAGAGGTTTCGCGAATTTCTTCCTCTCTTCCTTTTTTCCCCTCGAATCTGCGGCCACTCGGACCAAGCGATTCGAAACGGAAAGAAAAGCGGATGGAGCCTGTACAGGCAGCTTTCCGAGATAGAGAAGGAAATAGAAAAGTGGAGCAAAAGGCAAGCGATTCGGAGAGGATTAACGGAGTAGCGGTAAGACATTTGTATGTATGTATATATAGTTAAAGTGAGAGAGAGAGAGAGAGAGAGAGAGAGAGAGAGAGAGAGAGATGCACAAAGTGGTTGAAAGCAGAGAAAAATATATATAGGGAATATATATACGAAAAAGAGAGATCGAACTGTCTAACCTCCTTTTTTGAAAGCGCTCCATAGGCCCCGACGCAGGATCACTTCTCGATACCTCACGATGACTGCATTTTCTATCTCTCCACAATGAGAAAGAGAGAGACGGGGGATATGATCCCTCTTGGCTGAGATCCAGCTCTGGTCAATCGCGAGTAGATAACCTGGCGACCGAAGGCTTCGTCGTCGCAGCGTTGCGAGTGAAAAGCTTCTCGATTTCTCCCATATTCTGGAAAGAAGGAGAGACCAAGAGAGTGAAAAAGTCGAAAAAATAATTCAATGGAAGATATTCTGCAAAAAATCCTCTTCGACGCTATCAAAAATTCCTTCTACAATATATTTAAAAATAAATGTGTCTTTTGTTCTTTATGGACTCTTGAAAAAATGTTCATCCGATTTGTAATGAAACTTTGATAAGTTGGTACCCAAGTCCGAAAAGGTTGCTGTCATGTCATTTCGAGACGATATTCTTCCTTCAATACGCGACTTTTATAGAAGAAATCAAAAATAATTCAATGGAAGATATTCTGCAAAAAATCCTCTTCGACGCTATCAAAAATTCTTTCTACAATATATATTTAAAAATAAATGTGTCTTTTGTTCTTTATGGACTCTTGAAAAATTGTGTTCATCCGATTTGCAATGAAACTTTGATAAGTTGGTACCCAAGTCCGAAAAGGTTTCTGAGTTGATAAAACCAACTTGCAACTTTGCTGTCATCTAATATCATATATCATCTATGCTACAATTTTAAAAGAAAAATTTAAAGGAGATGCACTGATTTTTACAGATATGCCATTTGAGTTCAAAAATTTGTGGTTTCTGGTGCAAATTGCATTTTCAATGACCAACAACAAGTCGCACAGGAAAAATTTAGATTTAGATACAATTCATATTTTTCGTAAGAAAAAAAGTTTTTGACCTGCTGAACCATAAAAGGTTCTAATTTATTTGCGTACGTACCAGATGAAAAAAACAAACAAAAGATATTGTCTGTCTATAGAAATACTTCAATAATAAAATAAATTTAAAAGAATCGCTCGTATAAATAATAAAAACTCTTTTTGATTTCTTCTATAAAAGTCGCGTATTGAAGGAAGGAATATCGTCTCGAAATGACATGTTTTGTGACAGTATGATAAATCGTTGAAAAAGATAGGGATATAATGGCGTAATGAAGAAAGCTCAGAGAATACGATTTCGTCAAAGGAGAAAAGAGCATCAAAGTCTTCTCGCACTGATAATTGCTTCTCGTTCTCTCTGTTTCCTGTTCTCGTTAAAAAGTCGCGCGAGTTTTTATCTCGCAACGGCATTTCAAGGGCGCAAGTATCAGGGAGAGAGGTGAGCAGTTTCTCATCTCTCGTCGAGGACTGCGGGAGCGAGTGCACGGGCTTTTGACTCGGCTCGAGTGCTCGAGGTAAAAGTCTCACTCGAGATACGCGGAGAGTCTCCGTCTAGCTACCTTTTCGCAATTGCTCGAGGCGAACAACATGGCGAATCGCAAAAGAGATGGATTGTCTACGCTGCGATGCTACGAGTCCTTCCTTCGTGCTCGCCCGAACGAGTAATTACTTATCAACCGAATAGGATGTCGCGGAGAAAGGAACGACTCGCTCCCTGAGAGAGAAAAAGCTCTCAGACTGTTACAATTCTTCATGCGAACCATCCCCGTAAAATTCCACCTTTTCTTCCATTTCTCTGATCTCTTTCCCATTCTCTGGATCCGAAAATCGTGAAAAAAAATCCCCCGAAAAAGAGTGCATTATTATTTTTTCATCGCGTTTCTCGTTTTCATTCTATCAAAAAAATAAAACGATCTCTTTGTTACTATTCACTGATAATAAAAATAGTATAGAGATCTCTTTAAAAAATCATCCTCGTCCGATTCTACTGACAACCATTTTAAGATAAATTTTGTATTACATTTGAAGATAAATTTTGTATTTCGACGAGCTCGCGAGCATGGAATGTAATTAATTAACGACCGGTCGTTCCGCTCTTTTGTACATAATTAACCGTCGCGCCCGAAGTCTCTGGGATTAAATGATAAATTCGAATCGCGGGAAAGGAGTGTAAGATACGCGAGTGAAAATCCGAGCTATTCGTTATCGTCGAATATAATTTTATTATTATTGTTACACTGTACGTAACGTTTCGACGATTTTGGAGCACAGCACGGGAAGTGAAACGAGAGGTGAGAATGTCTCGCTCTGAAATATCCGCTCCCTGTATTATTTATTAGAAAATTGATTTAGCCCCATTTCGCAACAAAATTGATAGTCACGCCATTAATAAAATGCGTTACAAGAGTGTCAAAGATATATATTTTCGATGCGCAAGATTATGAAGTGAAAAAATAAAAAAATTAAAAGAGAGAAAGAATTCGTAGATTCATAAATATTTAACCGTGCGAGAATAAAAATAAAAACATCGACATTTCCAACTGCAGTATCCGGCTCGTGTAATGAAAAATTATCCATGTTTCGGTGAATTGTCCGATCTCGAAATTACACGACGAGTATAAATCTCGCGAAATCCGGTAGTGATACGCTGGAGCTATTGGCACCAGACCGAATCAGAGAGAGAGAGAGAGAGAGAGAGAGAACGGGGCTATATAAAACGGACGAAAAGTCGAAAGAGTCGCGGAGAGATTCATAGTGAAAATAAGAGCAAAAAAATTATGAGAGAAGCGAGAGGAATGTCGTACGAGCGAGGGAGGGAGAGAGAGAGAGAGAGAGGAAGAATAAAAGGGAGAATGGCAAGGGGTTGGAACAGAGGGAGAGATTCGCTCGCGAAGCGATAAAAATGTCGGGGAATCTTGAGAATTGAATTTTTCGAACGGTCGAACGAAAGGCGCGGGAAGACGTAGAGGGAATAAAGAGTCGGAGCGGAAGAGGGACTTAAATGGGAAGAAGAATGCGGAGGGGGAGGGAGAGCGGAAAAAATTTTAGAGAGAAAGGAGGACGGAAAATAAGTGAGGAAGGCGAAGGGGGTAATGGCCCGACCAGCCGGCGGAAAGGACTCTTCTCGGCCCACGCTCTCGGGAGAGAGAGAAAGACGGAGGATGAAAAGGCAAAAAACGAGTGGATAAATTTGTTCGAGGATACGGAAAAGAGGATCGAGGTACAACCGAAAATTTCCGGTGTAGCAGAAAGTGGCCGGGTGAATTTTGGTGTATTAAGTTCCCGACTAGTTGCTTGGCCGGACGTGAAGGAGAATACGGGAATCCCAACGCGGACGCGGCAGACAAATTTTCCGGGGGGGAGACAAAATGGAGGGCGAGGAGGAAATTGGAGATAGTCCGCCTAATAATCCGCTCGAGTTTCCATATGGCATGTCTAATATCGCGATTTCTATGATAACCTCGATCTCCCTTACACTCCGAAGTACTCTGAGCGCAAACCTCTCACGACTTTTTCCATCGACTACGTTCCTGCGCATCCCTTTCTCTCTCTCTCTCTCTCTCTTGACTTTCTCTCTCGTTTATTCCTCTGCCAAGAATCTCGGTCGTTTCCTCGCTACCCGTACGTGCACATTTTTCCTACCCCGGGATGGTATTCTCGTCTCCCCGAACAAAAAGCCCGGATTATTCGTCGCGAGGGAAGAAAAAAAGCCGTCAACGACTTATCTTTCGAGATTTTAATCCCAGCACTAAATCGAATACCTCCATTTCATTCGCGCGTTTTTCTCATCGAATTGTTATTATTACAATTTACGAACCAGGAATTTATTTCGATCGTTGGGGAGGTACTATCGAGGGGAAGAATTTATAAACTTCGTTTTAATCTTTTTCGATTCAACAGATATTCTCAAACTCTTCAATTCAGAGTTAAAAAATTTTAATATGAATTTATTGTCATCATTTGAAAGGGGTTCAATTCACCTTGAAAACCCAATTTAAAAATATATTTTTATATTCTATATTCTCATTTTTTATACTTACATCGAATTGGCATAAAAGTTTATGAACAAATAATTTATTTAGAATCATTATTGAAGTAAAATACAACGAAGATAATAAATTTATAAATTGATTAGAGATTTTATCTCTTTTTTAATATACGATACATCCGCACCGATATTTTTTTTCAAAATATTTTGAAACGATGTTATAAATTAGAAACACTAAACTACTCACTTTTCATGTGATTGAATATTACTGGAACTGACAGTCGATTGAACTTGTCGAATTTCTACGAAATGTTTTTTGGTAACGAACGACCCGAAACACGTCTTACCCCGACACTTTTCACTGGCATACTGATTCCAAATTTCGTCATTAAATCGAACAATTAAGGCCTTAATCGGTTTTTCACTCGACCCCGACCGATCACCATGGAAACATTAATGACCGAGGGATTAACGATAATTTGAAAATTCTTTTTTTCCTCGTTACGCTCGACGAATTTTTCATTCTTTTTTTTATGTTTACGATCCCCGAACTATTCAGGTATATTTGTCCAGGTATATCTGATATGAATAATAGAAAATTGTGGTGCAATTTTTTTTCAAATGAAAACTTAGCGTGTTCAAGGACCTTCAGCCTGATTTTTTGAGAATCGAAAATAGGAAAATTTCAAAATTTCAAATGGCGATATCTTTTCGTGTCCTCGACGATATCGACTTCATAATAGGTAATTCCCGAAAATTTTTGCAAGACGAAAGTCATTATTTCTAAAGCAAAGCACGTTGAATTTTTTTTTCTCGTGTCTTTATTTTTAAGGGAGAACGTCAGTCCAATTACGTATATTAAAAATACAGAGAACGTGTCTTGTACATTTTTTTCAATATTCACTAATGTATCCCGTGTTTTTTAGCATTTTTTTTAAATAACATTTTAACACTATATCGCTTATGAACATACCTAAATACACCTGTCAAATTAATATTTAGAATGCAGAGAAAAATCTAATAATGCATTCAAGTTGACTAATCATTAACAGATATTCGATGTGTA
Source organism: Cremastinae sp. A BG-2022a (assembly GCA_030522545.1). Lineage (NCBI taxonomy): Eukaryota > Metazoa > Arthropoda > Insecta > Hymenoptera > Ichneumonidae > Cremastinae sp. A BG-2022a. Next base: position 10,146 of record JAPYYW010002805.1, read on the forward strand.
AAATATGAAACACTTTTCACCGACCGTTTTTTAACAATTAATGATAAAGTGACAGAAAAAAAGGATTTTCCAGCTTGCAGCAGGGGTCATGTCTAGAAACGTGACATCGCTGTCGTGTAACGGCTAAAAAAATATTTCATTGGCAAATGCCAATTTATTTACAAATTCAGTCTATCTAATTTTTTTTTCTCAGGTTGGCTAAAAACGTCGGCACCTTTGAATTTTTCCTCCACCTACCTAACCTCTCAAAGCCCTGACGTTCTCCCTTAATCCTTATTCATAAAGTAGAACTGTCACGCTTAGAATGAAATAGACCATCCGAGATTCTGATTGGCTCTCAAAAATTTATTTTTGTTTCGATGGTGATTTCAACCAAATTCATAGATGTAAACTGACAGTTTGCACAAAAAGAACTGACAGACTCTCAAAACGTCAATCTTTAACCAAAGTTAGCACGCGCGAAGCGCGAAAGCAAATATAGTTTTGAGGGAATATCGATAAAAAGATCGATACTCGTAATCAAAATCGTACTTATACGCATAGAAAATAAGTTCGAAGGGATAAAATATACACGCGCGGTGTATATATACTATATATATTCCTATATATTCTTGGTGCAGTCACGAAGCAATTTCTTCTCGATAACGTCGAGGGCATACATCACCTCGCGCTGCGAATAGACGTTTACACAGACATGTTCTCGCGTAAGTATTCGAGGATCGGATTCTCACGTTCAGGGACTCTCTGTTTCTCCTCAGTCCCTTCGAAATTGAACGTCGCGTTCCCCGTTTCTTGTCGCGGTGCTCGGCTTCGATAAAAAGATTAACGCGGTGATTAATGTTTCGCCCTTTTCGCCTCCGGAGTCTCTCTTTCTATATTCCTCTCCCTCTCTCTCTCTCCCTCTCTTCTGCTTCTTCCTCGGCGGTTCTTCCTCCGTCATCTTTTCCGTCGCGCACAAAGAGCGCTTACCGAGAGCCGAGGGCCGGGCATTTGTCTTGCAAATTTCCGCAACGTTAAAGTATTTTCATTTTCCGGGGCCGAAGGAGAGCTCGGCGAGAGCGTGCGCGCGTACAGAAACAAGGAGAGGACGAGGGGAGAACAGTGGGCTTCTTTGAAGACTGCCAGAGAATATATGAAGTTGCCGGGGCGCGGAGGAGCCGAGGAGAACGACGGGAGAGAGAAAAAGGGAGAATAAGAAGCGTCTGAGGAAGTGAAAGAAACCGGGCGAGGCCGGGGGAAAAAGATGGGAAAGGCGGAGAGTCCGAGGAAAAGCTGCGGAGACGATGAGATAGAAAAGCGGGAAAAGGGAGAGAGAGAGAGAGGCAGAGCAGAGGGAACGAAGAGGGGATGAGCGAGAGCGGATACATAGAGAAGAGACAAGAGTACACGTACTTTCGAGTATCGTAAATATTCATGATCCTATAAATATTCATACTCGGCGTTCAAAGAGAATGGTGTAAAGAAGGAAAAACCGAGAGAAACGACGTCAGATTTCTTCCGGGAAAGTAACCCGTTCCCGTTTCGCCAGCGAGGGGGGAAACGCGGGGGCTCTCGTGACTCTCCTCGCCCTCTCTCTCTCTATCTCTTCTTCTTCTTCTTCCGTATGTCGTCATGGGTTGACGATGGAATAAGGTGGTCCCCGTTCTTTCCGTTTTCTTTCCCGACGTGCAAGGAGAACCCCGACGTCTATCCTCTCTCTCTCTCTCGTCCTTTTTAACCCGACATTTTTTCCGTCTTTGGAAGATAAAACGCGTAGATGAAGAGAATGATAGATCGCGATAACGTGGATTCTTGAATAATATATAATAAAGAAGTCGAGCCGTAATAGAGAAATGACAAAAAAAATACATACATATATATGAACGTGATTTTTATTTTAACCACGAAAAAAAAATTCCGCTGTTTCAATTCAATTACTATTTCAATTATTTAATTCATTCGGGAACGATTCATTGGACCTTTGAAACGGTACTTCATTTCTAAGTCATGAAAATTTAACGTCGTTTATTAAATTACCTCTGAAATAATATATTTAGACTTTTACTACATGATTACACTTTTAAAAATGTTAATATACATTTGCATATTCATTATCAAAAATAATGTTTGTGCAAATTTTCAACGAAAGCTTAAAATAACATTAAAACGATATACGCATATCTATTTTTAAAAAATTACTGAAAATTGAAAAAAACATGTAAAATAAATTTAAAAAAAATACAAAGAAAGTATAGATTTTTCATGGATCATATTTCTTAAGCTCTCGCGAAGTTATATGGAAAGAATTTCGAGTAAGTTTCGAGGCGGGAGCAAAACTTTTCGTAATTTTCCCTCAAATAAATCGCGGATCGATCGACCGCGGGCGATTAAGAGAGAAGTAATCGAATGAGGGAACGATACTCGCGAATAGGGCGAAGTCTCAAATTGAATGGATGGGAAAAAAAGCTTTCGCGAGAAATGTCCAGGAAAATGGTGGAATGAGAAAAAGAAGTGGGAATAATGCCGCGGTGACTGTCATTCCGATTTTCTCTCTCTCTCTCTCTTTTTTCTCTCTCCCCTGGCGGCTTGGTTGAATACACGCGCTTAAACGCACCTCGTAAATTCAACCTATGAAATCATTTCACCATCGAAGAATAAAAGAGGCGTGTGTGTGAGCGAAACGAGAGAGAGAGAGAGAGAAAACGATCGAAGAGATGAGCGAGAGAACGCGGAGCAGAGGGATGAGGGGGCAAATATAGCTTTCCCCCGAACGTTTACGCAACGTGTTATCGACTCCTAGCTCTCGTTCCCCGTTCCTTCGTTGCCTCTGTTTCCTCCCCCCCGCCCCCTCCCTCACCACACTTCCGTATCCTTTCGCTTTATTTTCTCTCTCGCGCTTTATAACACCTCGTAATGTAGCCCGGCCCGGCGAGTGCACGACGGAGAGGAAAGTAAAGAGATAAAGAACACCCCGGCAGCCGGACGATAAGAAAAAGCGAGAGAAAAGATAACAGCGCCAGCAGGCTGCATTCGCTTATCGCTCATAATACTCGCATCCTGTAAACGCTTGAGAAAATTGTTCCATCACTTCCGATATTAAAATGCTTCTATAAACTACAATAGAGCGCCCGGTAACGGAGCTGAAAAAGAAAATTTCCGGTACACGCGCTCCGAGGGAATATTCAAAAAGCGAGGGGAATTAAAAAGAGGACGACTTTTTGAATTAACGAAACACAAACAGCCGGAGGAACGAAGAATAACAATCATAAAACATTTTTTTTTTGGTTAGTCAGCGAATGGGAATTGCAGTATAATGATTATCGTTCGTATAGGATCGTATGTTTTCTACCATGAATCCCGTAATATAATATGTTCGTTATATAGACATTGTATGTATAGTGCATACTCGGCAATCTTCTCTTTTTCTCAATTGCGAGCTTGTTGCCCAGCTCGAATTAAAATCTATACGAGGGCTCAAGGGTGTGCGCTTTTTCTTGTTTTCATTGCTAATGAATTTCCAGGAGCGTTCCCAACCGATCTTTAAACTCGTTAAAACGTTGACGAGGTATACATTCCCTTTCCCATCGCTCCAGAGAGCAAAAACTCGTTTCTATCTACGCGTATCAATTAAAGATGCATGAACACATTTTTTAAATATGAAAATTGAATTAATTTTTGAAATATCATGTCTAAATGTGCATACGAAGAAATTTTGTGCTACATTTATAAAATCGCATTACTGAATGTATATATGGTTCAAGAGTCATCAAACTTCAAAGGTTACAAAAATAAAAGTAATTCAGCAGTTTTTATTTTCTCATTTAAAAATTTGTACATTTTCTCTGTTTTCCACAAAATACATGAAAATATCTACATGCACTCAAAATATCAATATTAACACAGTGGCCAGAGTTTAAAAATAAGATTTACTGCTCCAAATATCATTTATTTGCATAATTCATGAAACACAGCTATAGTAAATGTATATGACGAACTTTAAATATAAATGCTTCATAAATGTTTATGACCAAAATGGTTAATTGAAGGGCTTGTAGAAGTTTTGGTAATCGAGTAAAATTAAAAAAATAGCGATGAACATCCCTCTCGTCCATAAAATATATCAGGGTGGATGAAAGGCCGTTTGCGGAATAAAAGCAGAGGCTGTAGACGAGAGAGCAGGCGAATGGAAATCAGTGTTGGAGGGCTTGAAAAGGCCTCTCAAATTTCCGAGGATCTCATAATCCGTACACGACTAATTAGCTTCATTAAGGAAAATCGAATGAAGGAGAAGGTTTTTTTTTGTTCGGTAGCACAATGCTGAGGAACGACGTCGGAGGATAACACGCGCTTGGAATCGATACGCGATAAACACACGTACGGGCGCGCTTATCGGATAAACGCAATGATCGATCGGGTCAGTTCACTCGGACGCTAAAATTTACGCTATTCCCGGCCCGAAAGCGGAGCGGGGGCGCGTTCCGTTATTCTCATAATCGAATGAGGGCCGGGCCATTGAGAACGAACGAAAATTTGATTTCGCCTCGTCACAGGGAGAACGCTTTGTGACGGTGATGGAAAAGAGAGAAGAAAAATTCTCGCGTGCGTCCCGGAAAAATAAATTCAATTCGGTAATGCTGACGCGTTGAAACTAAAGCTCTGAAGAGTTACGCGTGGAAAAAAAAAGAGAGAAGAAGGAAACGAATTTCTCGTCAGCTCTCTCGCGTGTTTTTGACGTACAAATTTAATGTCGTTAAATCCTCGAGAAAGCAATTTGAAAAAATTCCTTTTTCCTCGCCCGCTTCTTTTCTTCCCAACTGCGCGACAACATTTTTAAGCGGAGCACTTAATTTTTTCACCCAGAAAAAAATCTCTCCATTTTCACCTCAAAAAGAGAAAAAAGGAGAGAGAGAGAAAAAAAAAATGCGAATATATAACCGTATATATAAGCACGGTTAAGGGTGGTTCGAAGGTCGAAAATCGCCACGTAGTCCTTCAGAATGACCCTCGAGATAAAAATCGTCCTGGGTAACGACATCGTTCGTCAATTATTTCGTGACTCGACGGGGTGTGTGTGTGTGTGTGCTGTCGGGAAAGAAGAGGTTGCGCGAGAAAAAAAAGGAGAGATAGAAAAAAGAGCGAAAGACCCCCAGGAGGCGGTGGACTCATTAAAAATTAATTTCTTTCTCTGCGTACATGACTCGATCCGGAGTTGGAGGGATGTCTGCCCGAAACTGGGCCGAGCTAACTCATTTTCACCGGGCACACAAGCCCTCCATGTACATAAGTTTATTTGCAGAAAAAAAAACATTTCTCCGCGTGTATATGTAAAATAATATAAAGCGCATGTAAATGCACGTGTATATACTATGTGTATGCGCTCGAACGTTCCTCGTCTTCTTATTCGTGGCAAACAACGTTTCTCCGACACGATAAAATTGCGTTTCAGCCCTTCCGGAGCGAGCTCCTGAAATTACGGGTCTGACGTCTCACTACGCCGTCGGTGAAAACGTGACGGCGAACTGCACCGCCTGGCCATCCATACCGAGAGCCACTCTCCAGTGGACCATCAATGGCAAACCGGTGAGTAATCAACGTCGAAAATACATTTCTCTTTATTCAAATTCCTATTCACCTCTGAAGATTCGATAATCAATCGCAAATGCACTCTCTTATTCAATATAATTTCAATTTTCTTTTCTACTCGGAGAGACCCTTGCACACAAAATTATACTTTTTTCCTTTTGTAACAACGCGCTTTAGAAAGATTAAAATTTTTTTTATGTAAAATTTTAATGATAAATGAATTAAAAAATGTTTTTTTTTAATATATGAAATATAGTCGGAAAATTTGATAATTTTCATTCAAATATTCAAATATCCCTTTATTTAAACAATCCCTCGAAATCTCAAAATAAAGTACAATAAAGCATTTTTTTGTATAAAATTCTCTCTGGTTAATAAAATCATTTTACAATGAATCTCTTTTCATCGAGCGAGCTGTGACGTATATAGCAATAATTTTTTTTATAAAGAGAAAGAATCGAAAAGCGTATGTATGTATGTCGAAAATTCGCTTTTCAACGTTCAGTACACCGTGTTCAAATAAAGGAGATTTAAAATAATCTGCGATGCGTAACATTCACATCACAGCAGTGGGATTCCGGTGATAATTGCTTGTCCATTGTTATTTTAGCTTTTTATCGTCATGGGGTTCGTTTTGTCAGGATCCCGGGATGAAATTCGGAAAATCGATGGCAAAAGCGCATCAGGATATACGCGGATACGAGAGATATTTGACGAGAGAAAAAATTAACGATATATTTACGGATGAACGAGTAATTTGCCTTGAAAAAAAAAATGGTGCATCGACGGAGTGCGAGTCGTAGTTGAGATGGAAGAGAGGAATGTCGAGAATGTGCTCGGAGAAAATCTCGACTTTGTCGCACTCTGTATACATATATCTATCCCTACCTCAGGCTCTTGAAAACTCTTCAATTCAAGCATGTGTATAGCGCAGCGAAAGAGACTTTGATCGCGCGTTCTCACGACTCGACACCGTTTTTCTTTTTTTTTTTGAACCCCATCGTCGCTTACTTCAGAAATTTTGCATAAAGAAGCACCGTACCGGGCGTCCTGGAAGGTTTCCCTCGGAATAGCGAACATTTTTGGAGAACGAAACGAAGAGCACCACTGAGAGAATTTTCCTCAAAGACTTTCATTATTTTTTGGACATAGCGAACTAAATACAATTTTAATTAAAAAATTAAATTTGTTAATATTTTGGTGCGCACCGTATTTAAGGAAATAATTCTCACAAGTATTAACAATTTTATTTTCTGTGCAAGTTAAATAAATGTATATTGAAAAACAAGTTTTTACTCACTAAAAATAAATTTTCAAGTCATATATATACCTATAAATTCGTAGAAAAATCGGAAAATTTATTTTAAAGAATCTTTTTATTGGCAAATTCTTGACTGCGGTGATTAAATTAAATTGATAATTAAATTCAAGTATAGATACGAGTACCAACTGTTATTTTTTAAATAAATTTTCTAATACTTTCTCGTCGATAAAAAAAAATGGACAAAATAAATATAAGACACGCGTTAAAGCTCGTTAAATATTTGAGGCTATAAACTTTGTTGAACGGCACGCTTTAATTTTCCCCATGATCAAAAGATTGCCGGCGGAGAGTGTATGTTGTACAGAATAAAGGAGAAAATCGATCGAACATAATTTCGCAAGGCAAACTTTCCAATCCCTTCAGCTTCCTGGCCAGCATCGGAGATTGCGCACACATCCCGAAGGGTATCCTTTATGCAGCACAAATTAATAATTCGAAATTTAACGTCGTTCCCGATAATAATCGTCTTTGCGCCCGCAACTTTTGGAAAATCGTTTTCCCGAAAGTCCCGTTTTTTTTTCTTTTTCCCAACCGATGGAACGAAAATTTAACCGCCCCAAGGAAAACTTGCCGATGAGATCCGGGCGTGAACTTTCCGCGAAACATAATTAGCGATTCCGATTAAAATTCAAATTATTCGCATCACGATCGAATATAATGTGTTCCGGTGTATCGAATGACGGGCGCTTTAATCGCGTCAGGGGTAAGGCAACTTGATTAAGCAACTATCGCAGTAGTCAAAGGGAAATTACGTTTTGTCCGGCCACCGAAGGGCGAGCCAGTGTCAGCGACACGATCGAGACACGCTTATTCTCTTTCCCTCTCCTCTCCCCTCCCTCCTCCCACCCTTTTGCAATCCCTTCGTCCGTCCCGATCGATCCGGCATCTCGATTACGCGGTTCAATTGTTGCAATCCCGGTGACGCTCGCTCCGGTATCCTCTATCGCAACCGGAATATCTTAATTAGAGGAAAATTCGAGAGCGAAGACGGAAGCTCTTCTTGACCCAATTATGAGAGTCTGGCTCGTCGATTTTTCCATCTCTCGATATTATGACGAGCTATATTTTCTTCATTTATTCCCTTTCTTTTCGTCAATAAGATACATAGTCGAGGAGATTATCAGTCGAAAAGGCTGACTCGGCGCAATGAGCGACGCGATGGATCGATTTTTGCAGCATGTAAACACATCGTAAAAAAAAATGAACGTAGTTCGAAGCTCGTGACGTACATAGTGATAAAACGGCTAAATCTTCCCAATTCCTTATCTGCCGGGAGCAAACTCCTCCCACTCTCGTTCTTTTTCGCTCGGCGGTATGTCGTAAAGTTTCTGGATATTTCCCGAGGTTTTATCGGGCCAACGGGTCATGAATTGCCATGAAACATTCGAGCTAGCCGTCTCTCTACCGTATACGAAACAGAACCGCGAGTGTACGCGCTGCAAAAAAAAAATCGAGCGAGCCTCGATTCCCAAATCTTTCGTCCAATTCCCTTATTTTTCCAAGCGTCAGGATAAAATTTTGATTACGGAACACTTTTTGGGCCGAAAATTCATTACGGCGAGAAGCGCGAAGGAAAAAAAAATGACACACTCCCAAAGCGTCTGACATATTCGGAGGGCGAATAAACTCGCACGAAATGTTTTTTTTTTTCGAGGGGGCGAAAGAAAAAATTCTCACGGTGGTTGCACAAGTGGTATATTAGATTTTTCTCCCCAAAAATTCTACGGGTGATCATAAAAAAGAGAGAATGTGTGCGCGAGGTACAGAGACAACGGGGCTTGAATGTATGCATATATATGTGTATAAGAGCGACGGCGAGATCCTGGCAGTCGCCCCTTCATTTCCCTCGGAGCGTCGGGCACGAGAGAGACCGCGAAGATTTTTGGCCGCAATATTTCACGAAGGGAGAGGGCGAGCTCTCGGCGACTTCTCGGCAAGAGCTAGAACGTTGTCTCCTGATGAAGATATATCCGAGGAGCAGAGTCTCGAAGATCGAGTGACCCCGGAATGTGGTTAAATGACGAGTAAAATCGCGAGAATGCCTGCCGACGAGGACCAACTGACTGGAAAATAAATGAGCCCCGCGGCCTCCGAGTATATATATCGGACAAAAAGATGGTGATAAAAAAACCTGGCCGAGATAGAGAGAGAGAGAGAGAGAGAGAGAGAGAGAGAGAGAGAGAGAGAGACGAAAGACCGACGAGACGGAGCAAGCGAGACGGGAACGATAAACAAAAAAAAATTGGTGATCGTCGCAAAAAAAAAAAGAATGTAAAGGGAAATATTCGAATCCAGCCTCCTGATATTATAATTTTCGATACAGTCGCGCGAGGAATGAAAAAATGCGAGAGGGTTCGTGTGCTTCGATTTATCTTCGCTCGCTTTTTTCTCTCTTCCCGATATGCTGCAGCGCTGATTTATAACGGAGCTGTGTGACAAAAGCAAAATTCCTCTCGTCGAATTTTTTTTTCGAACCTAAAATACGCGTCTAGCGGAGAAACGATATCGAAAGATTTTTGATATCGGGTTCGGGCGTGGCTATGAAATTCCAGCGAAACGATCGTTCGCGCGCTCATTACTAAAATTATAAAATAAACAGAGGAAAAGGTATCCGAATGAAATTTATCTCTCGCGCTGAAAGAACGGCGAGCGTTCGGAGCTCAAAGCTCGTTAAGCCCGATCTCGGTAACGAACCTGGGCAATTTGAAAAAAAAAGGGAGGGAGGGAGGGAGGGGGAGGAAAAAATAGACGAACGTGTAAACCGGACCGAGACGTGGAAAATGGAGGTCGTGACGCGCGGCGGGAGGAGCTCGTAACGCGATTCGAGTGACGAGCAATCGGTAACCAACGCTTTCTCCGGAGCATCTGTATCCAGGGGGAGCGATATAAAGAAAGGAAACGAAAAAGAAAACAACCGACGGGGGGTTGTAAAAAAGAGAGAAAGGCGTTTGCACGAAGATCGCGAGCTAGCAACGCGTAATTTCATTCCGTGAGCTATATATAGCGTAAATACGCTATGAACTCGTATAAAAAAAGGGGCAAAGTTGATCGTCATTCTCGCTCGTTAGTCGAGCGTGTATCTCGAACGGCGTCTCGTGCCAAAAACGCGTTCTATCGTATTTCACCCCGAGCACGATATCCCCGGCGATTTCCAACATAATTCTCACCTGAATACAACGTCACGAAAAAATTGTGATGTCAATTTAAAAAATTTTTTTTAAATGTCCTGCAGTTTATAATAATTACAAAAAAAATAATATTATATTTCTTTAAATGTTTTCTGAAGAGACGCGAATTACAAAATAATTTATTACATTTGGGATCGGTTGAGTGAAAATGTGACACACGACGAAACAGAAATGAATCTCGTTGGAAAAAATAAAAGTTTTATCCTCCATTTAACGCGAGAATTAGCACATTTACTTTTTCTCGCCGTGCGGCGTCAAAGAGGCGCTCGGGATACACAAGACTGCAATTTTGCGGGAATATCGTTACATATGTAATGAGAAAAGCTCGCCCGGAGCGTTATGTAAATGGACTTTGTAAATGTACTTTGCTCGTCAATTAGCGCGTGTCTGCGCGTATACGCAAATTTAGTGTACACGGGAATGAGCGATTCCGCGAGGAGCAAAATGGATGCTACTTCGCAGCGGGTGTGTATACTTTGCCCGCACATGGGAAAACTGAGAGAGAAAGAGACGCGAGACTGTAAACGACAATCGGAAAGATCGAGAGCGCGTGTGCGCGCTTTTGTCCCTGGACACGCCGGACGAGCCAAACAATCAAGCGAAGCGTTAAACAGCGGAGTTACTCGAGAATGGTCATCGCGGCTAAATTTTACGAACAATTTGATTTTCGAGTCTGCTGAACATCGTTCTCGTGCTTTTTATCTTTATACCGACAATATTTCACTTCTGGCAATGATATTAATAAAGAAACCCAAAAAAAACACAAAAAAATCAGTTTTTTGACTTTTGCAACATGAACTCTTGGATTGGGCCCCGAATGATTAGCATTTTCGTTATATCTACGCGAAATTTCCGATCGAATAGGCTCAAATCGTGATAATTTAAAAAAAAGATAAGTTAATGTAATTCTTGCGCCATTCGCTTCGTTTTGCAAAAACTTTAAAAATCACCCTTGATAAAATTTAACCCCTTCAAAAATTATCAAAATTTCTTGAATTTTTCGATTTTAAGAGTCTATGTATTATCAAAAAAAATTTCGTAGATAACGAAAATGCTACTTATTCGGAGCGCAATGTAAGAATTATTAAAAATAATGAGTACATAATTGCGCAAAAGTCAAACTCGTCCAACTTGCCGATTTTTTTCTCCATTTTTTTTTCTTTTCAAAACCCAACACACTGATCTCTCTACCCTCAAAACGTTCGCCATATATCTCCTCATTTTTTATGTCCACCGATCTATATTTCTCTCGGGCAAGATCCTCGTCGGCTTTACCTGTTTTCCGGCTGGGATCTTGAGAAAATCCCTCCGGAAAGAGCACCGAGAATTCCCTTAAACATGCTCCACGAGCGACGTACGTCTCTGCAGTTGTGTAACGCACACAATGCGCGGGCGCGCTCACATTTTTACAGAAATACACACACTACATATGAAGCGATATACGAGAAAGTAATATCGTTTGATACTTCGTGCCCCAACAATCTCATTTCATATATGTCGTATATATATATACCTTTACTCTCCGGATCTTTTTTCGTATCGGGAGAACGTTAGACTGCTAACGCAACGAAGGAAAAAAAATAGATCAACTTTTATGTTCAATCGTACGAGGGCTTGTTCGCGATTCCGGCTGAGCCCTTTCTGTACGAAAAACTTTATTATCGAACAATATATCGTGCGTATTCGAACGTACGCAAACCCATTCCTCCGCTCTTCATACCGCCATTAACGGAAAACAATAAGAATTACAAAAGAAAATAGGCTATTTCACGAATTGAATTTCCCGTATATAGGAGATGAAGTATAAAGAAAATGAAATGAAAGAGTTTTGTTTCGAACAATACACGCGGGGGGATGAAAAAAAAAATAAAGTCTAATGATCGGATGATTTCGGACGAGATGTCGTGATGAGACGACGATCAAGCAGGGCAATCGAGATGATGCGTATTCCAATGAGGAAGTTTATTGTCCTCGAGAGGGGTTTTATGAGAGTTTTGTGTACGCGGGGAGACTCGATGGTGTGCGTGAAAATCGGGGTTTCTGCTGGTATATTATCCCGTTTACAAGCGCGGATTTAACGCTCCGAACGAGCAGGCCCAGATTATGATTGTGCGGAGCGTGTTGAACGAGAGCTCGATCCCATTGTCACGAATATGCGGTGAAAACATTTGCGGGAGGATGGTTCGCCGTTTAATTGCTGGAAAATATACGCCGGGAAAGAGAGAGAACGAGAGAGATGAGAGAGGATGAGAGAAAGTGCTCGTATAACGCCGAGCGAAACTATTCCGTACGAAATTTCGCTCAATTATGCATCACGCGTGGCCGACGACAATCTCAACGAGACATCGCGATTCTACCGATACGCCTAAAATGTTCTCTTTGCACCAATTCACATTTTTTTACGACTTCAATGAAGTTCACTTCCTACAATTCCACTTCTCTCTCTCTCTCTCTCTCTCTCTCTGTTTCTCTTATCGAGAAAATCTCTCGGACAAAGTTTAACCGAGCAAAAATACGACCCTCTTCAAAAATTTCCCCTCCAGTCGTAATCATCGGGACTCGCCCGGATCTCCTGTTCTTATCTGAAATCGTGTATAATGGCGCTTATCGATGAATATTATGCAACGGTATAATTCAGGAACTAGTTCTTTCTCCCCCAGGGATTTTAATATCTTCCTTATGATTTTACAAAAAGTTTTCGTACCATGAATCTCTGCTTCCTCATTTTCATCCAAATAATTTGCTTGTTCGTACGTTCGCATCAATTAAATTCTTTCAGAAATCGCCGATTCTCTGTTTTGCAATTACGAATGCGGTAATCAAACCAGAAACTGCATACAAATCACGCGCACCCTCTCGTATTAACCGCCGGTTGCAAACAGGAAGTACGTGGGAATCCTTTGTTCTCCGTTTTTTTGCCCGACATATGATTAACGAGTCGGAAAAATGTGACGTGTATTCTCACTGCAATATCAGCAACGTTTACGGATCGCACCGTGATTAAAGAGTTCCCGTCAAGTCGAATAAATTGCTCTCTCAGTTCTCGAATCTCCGCTCCAATGATTAATTGGAGAAAAATTCTCATTGATGAGAATTAATCGATTCGATGGTCAATCGATCGCGGCGGATTACACATCGTTTATTTTCTAACCTGTTGGCTCGACGATGAACCGAGAAGTTAAAAATCAGGAATCGAGCTCATTGTTTTAGAAAAATTTCCAATATTTAAAGCAAGCTTTTTAGCATCCTTCACAGACTTTATTAAGGATTTTTATACAGGCCATCAGAAAATTCAAGCAAAATATGATTTCTTGGCATTCTATTCGTAAAACTCAGACTCTACTAAGTTTTCTATGTTTTTTAATTTTGTTATTTAAAGCAACAAGTTAATTAAAATTTTACGCAAAAAATATTTTTAGTTATCGACAACTATAAAGATTCGATATGAATCATTTGCGTCATTTTTCAATTTTTTATGAAATAGATATAAAATGTAAATGTAGAAAATCTTGAATATAGCGATCACGCTCCAAGATATGATTACTTAGTGTATATCTCTTGAATGAAATTGAGACAATATTCGTGGGAGGAGTGTGTTTGTGCGTTTGCAAATTAATATAGCTTCGAATGAGAATGGGCCGGAAGTGTACAAATACCTCGACTTTATGAGTTTTATTTCGTGAGCTTAGCGCGCCGAAAAAATCGAGAGGGATTAAAGCGTGGCAAATATAGCGAGGAATGGAATAACGGGGTGTATCTCGCGCGCTCGCGATTCGCTCGCGCGGGCACGACCGCAATTCCATAGTGCTCGAGGGCCTTGTGCTCGCTCGCGCACACAATCTCCCGTCGGGTGTAACCTACATCGGTAGATTTAACTTTGGCGACTAGCCGAAGCCTCGATGTTGAATCATGACCGCAAAGCGATAACGGGTACTCCCCGGTCCACTTCTTTTAACCCATCCCAACGTTTTCGACGGCCAATCTCTAACCGCACAAATGAAATGGCTCAACATCCCACCGTACCGGCTCACCTGACGAACTCAATTATTGTTTTTCCCCTCTGAAGGGTTTTAATGAATTTCTGTGTATTAGATAAAACCGCCACGACGAAATAATATCGTCGAATCGTTGAAAGTTGGATTCATTATTCCAAACGTGAAGTTCGTTGCCAAGCAACCGCTTTTTCACGAGTTTTTCACGAAAAATTTTACTGCTTTGTCGTACTCTATTGTAATAAGTTAAAAAATTGAAGGATTTTTCATAAAACTGTTCGTGAAAAATTCCATGTTAACAAGTTCGTAAATTATTTTTTGTTTCTCTCTCTCTCTGAATGCAGAGATTTATCCTGATGTAGAGTTATTTACTAGCTACACTTGTACTTTTAAAAAAAAATTTTGTACAATCATTTTTTTTATAATACATGTAACGTCGATTTTTAGTAGCAATGTTTCAAAAATTTTATATTCAAATATCAATTCCTTGAAATAATTATGCTTTCCCTCAAACCTGATTGACCAAAGATGCCCTCGAAGACCAATTTTTTAAATGATATTTGGATTATATGTCATAAAATGATATTTTGATATTCCAAGCTTCAGCTCAGGTATCTGATACTAAATTTTTCGCGTTAATTCTCGTCCGTCTATTACCACTGCCAGAGTGGACTGCCAGAAACTTAACCAAAGTTTTATTGCTGAACAGATATATGGACAATGCTCGATACTTTAAAATTTAGGTAATTCTTATTTCGTCAATACGGTGCAATACACATTATCCGTTAAAAAATGTTTATTTCTCAGGAAAAAGTATCGAGCTCTGCCCACCCCTGTTGCTGATGAAAACATTATTATTTTACACAATTTCCTTTTACTACCCACACAATTTCATTAACACCGCGATATTTTTAACAGCGATGAAGAATAAAGTTCAAAAAATTCTTTTCTGACCTTAAAAACCAACATTTGATGAATAATTTCCTGTCTAGGACGAAATACCTAATTATACTTTGTGCCCAACGCTTAAATTCCTAAATGTCAAAAGTTCAGATCTTCCTTCGATTCCGGATTCGAGAACGGTCGTACAGCGACGAAGCAATTTGTAAACGATTTGATTGATTCGATCCTCGATCGTATTTTCGCTGCTGGGATTGGCTGTCCGGAAAAAATCCGTTCACGATTCCAATATACAGTCTCGTTGTATATCTTCGTGAGATCGGGATCGATCGTGGAACGGTGACAAACTTGCTGTGATTAAAGAACGAATTCTTCGTCGTTGGTGCGCGACGGGGGCCAGAACGGCGAGTCGTATATCATAGTGTACACCGTACTCGCGTGTTTGCGCCCGAGCAGAATCGTCGCTTCCTTCCCAGGCCGATATCATGTATATATATCTGGGCGCGAGATCTCTCCTTCGCACTTGCCGTCTTCCCGGAGCGTGAACGGGAAAAAGAGAGAAAAGCGCCGGGTACGTGATGCGAAAGCTCAAAAAGATACGAGCTCGCGAGAGCTCGAAAAATAAAGGAATCCGGAGTGGAGTGTATGAGCATTACCGTGGGAGAAAGACGAGCGGTTGGAAAAAGAGAGAGAGGAAGATTCCGGAAGCGCGAGACCATGAATTACACTTCTCCACTGCAAATGTTTCGAATTACGTCGGATGAGCTTTATTTATTTACTCTCTCTTTCTCTCTCTCTCTCTGGCTCTCTTTTTTTCATTCTTACTTTTTTTTCTTTCGTACCAACTCCCGGGCTTTGGGAAAACCGTGTCTTTTCTTTTTTTATGTAAAAAATGTGTACGCTGCGCGAACGTGGAAAAAAATTGTTGGCGTCCAGAGGGCGAGCTGAGAGTGTAATTTTATCACGTCCAGTCGAAACGAAGTTACGTCCTTCTGATCGCAAATATTTCTCGCGCTGTGTGTGTGTTTTTCTCATCGCGTAAACGGGGAAAACTCTTCCTCTTATCAGCCCGCTGAGAAACGCTGCTGGCGGCGGATTAAGACCGACGGATCATTTTTCACTTCCATTTTCGCCCACAGTTCATTACCGCTTGAAAATATTTTCTCTCTTCCCGCGATATATATCGCCCGGACGAGCAATTTTAGACTCATCCTAGAAAATATACTTCAGTGTCAATTGAAAAATATATCAGTTTTTTTTTCTTAAAAGCTTTTTTTTCAGTATATATATTGAGAAAAATCACCGTAATATATTTTACCATAAAGCAACAAATATACTCTATTTATTTATTTACAACCGAATGTATTTTTACAGAATAGAACGAAATTATTTCACAGTTTTACATTGACAATAAATCAAAATCTAATGTCTTTTTCTGGAAATTTAATTTTATAATTATGTCACTTTATCGGAAAACCTACACTATGTAAGTTCTGTTCAAAAGTATTTAAAGACGAGAAATTTGAACTGGATGTGACGAGCAAGAGATAAAAATGAATATTATACAATCTCGAAAGTCACAGATTATTTATTTTTTATTGAATATATAAAAAAAGAGCCTCTAAATTGCATGAATTAACTTAAGATTAATTCTAGTCCACATATCATGTACTCTGTATATAAACGTCGACCCGAATCCAAAAAGTATATTTGCCAGGCAAAAATTAATGTATTGAAATAGCGCGAGGTTTTTTGTTTATTTTTCGGTACGTCGCTTTGGACATTCGCGAGAGAGAGTGTATACACGCCGCGGCATTGAAAAATCTCGGAAAACGTACACGGAAAGATTTTCACGCCCGCGGAAGCAATTACTCGGGAGTAAAGAAAGAAAGAGGCGAGCGAGGGTGAGAAAAAATAAAGAGAGAGAGAGGGGTGTTTCCGAGACTGACGCGAGGAGAAAAGTCTTGGCCGCGACGTTTTAGGGGTGCGGCGACTTCGTGCCGTACGAGATTTATCAGGGCAGCGGCGAGAGAGAATGAGGAAGGGAAAACAGCGAGTGAAAGAAGAGCGAGAAAAGAGAGTGTACAGAAAAGGGCGAGCGAAAGAAAATTCGTCGTGCGTCCTGCTCCGAGGGCGTCGCGTGCTGCCCGACGTGTGGCTTCGTGCCAGGTCGGTGACCGTAATTTCGTCGTGCTTGCCTTCTAAAGAAAAATGCACGCGCGAGAAATATTCCTTACGACAGTCCTTTCCGCAGCTCTTCTGCAGTCTCTCTGGCACACCTTTTCTTCCTATTTTATTTTTTTTCCCAATTTCACGACACAACGCAAAGAAAAATTCTCATTCCTCATACAGAATCCACGTGGAATTTGAATTTAAACCCCCTTCAAGCGTGCTGACCCGAAAACGTACCAAATAAATAGATACATAAATAAACAATTAAGTGAATAAATAAATAAATAAATAAATAAATAATGATGACTTTTACGACACGATGAGAAAAGAACGATTAAAAAAAGAGAGTGAATGTAGTATAACGTGTGTACTTTTCGCAATCACTGAAGCGTTTCAATATTGTTTTGCCTCGTGTTGATTCTTGTAATTCATACGATGTATACAATTAATTAAACAATCGTAATGAAGAGATTCACTCGGATGTCCGATATATTGGCTTCGTCCCCTAATTAACGCGATTGAATAATTTCCGAATTGATTACCAGGATGAGACACATACACACCGGAAATTTATTAATGAGAATTCAATGCCCAACATATCGTTTCTGTTATTGATAATTTACGTAATCAACTATGTATATTTGATAATATTATTTTTGCCTCGATATTTGCATTGCTCCTGGCAAGACAAATTTAACTGCGCAGTCTTCCATGATGAAACTTTATATATGCATACAGGAAGTACAAGCAAAATAGACTTTTTAAAGATGCAAGGGTGAGAAAATGCTACGTGTTTGCTTAACATTCTGTAAATATGCATTTTTTTGGTATTTGCACAAAATGTTTGAATGAAATAAAAATGTTTGAGATGCTTTGCTCAATTTTATTTTTATATAATATAGTTAGTCAAATACAATGTGTTTAATTTTTTGCGAGACGAAATGCAAAAATAAAAATGAAATCTCAATTTTCTATATTAAATATTATACATGAGGCCTCTAATCGATTCATCGGAATAGAGCGTATTATGCAAAGTTATATAAAGTAAGCGTCTAGAAGAGTAGCAAAATATCAACTCAAACATACCCCTTTCGATTTTTTCAAAAACATTCAAGGCGTGATAATTTCTTTAATAATGGATATGTTAACGTAATTCCTACGCCATTCACTTCGTTTAGCAAAAAATTTTAACAAGAGAAAGAAAAAATATAGATAATTGAAATTTTCATGGGTCTACGAGACCCAGTGCGACTCACCAAATTTTTTGAATTTTTTTTTGTTGATTTCAAGAGCATATTTGATCGGAAATTTCCCGTAGATAACGAAAATGATAATTATTTAAGGTGAAATCCAAGAATTCATATTGAA
>JAPYYW010002806.1:0-18139 GCA_030522545.1 Cremastinae sp. A BG-2022a
CATAAGAGCCTGTGTTAAATATTGCCATTTTCAATCCTAAATATCTTGAAATCTAGATGGTGAACCTTTTTAAAATTTTGCACATCTCTTTATTGTACTCGAAAGAAGCTTCCTCAAGTTTTTTAAAAAAAATCCTAAGATTACGAATTTTTAAATTTTCATACGTACGTAGCAAGTACAAGTCACCTTGGCTGACCTTGAATTTTGAGTATGGGGGTCGTTAATCCGACCCCGTATATAGTCGACACCTATTGGTATTGTGGCGGGAAAGGTAAAAATGTCCCATCACAATACATAAAATGAATTTTTGATCACTAAAATATCAGACAATAGTTTAGAGGTGAATTTGAAGCAGATTTTTTTTGTTTGAATATTTTTTAAACAATAAAGATAAAGTGTAAAAACCTTTAGCTATCCAACTATGGGGACGTTTACCTTTTATTAAGAAAGAAAAATAAAGAAGGGCGCGCGGATGCGAATCGCTCCCTCGTTACTCCGATCTGGGTATCGAGGTATCCTGATCTTGGTGAAGGCCGCCTGGTGCATTCTAGCCGCGCAAAAACCCCGACTAGGAAACCACGCCCTGGCTCCTATCGCTCTCCCTATCTTTCTCTTTTCTAACCTTTTTTCTACATTCGTGCTGCCTCGGTGTCCTCGGCAACATTTCACCGTCCGTTTAACTCTCAGATTGCTTTTATATACGACATACATATTAATATTGACATAATTATTTATTTTATTTAATTATTAATATAGTGGATACTTTTTTTATAAATTTTAGTGGCGAATCTTTCACAATAACAATGTGAATTAAGGATGTATGGCACGGACAATCCCATCAGCAAAAAGTAAATTCTTGACGTCAAATTCGTAAAAACCAGACTCTTCGTAAAAACTTGAACATATTTTAACAATTATTTAATTATTTTTTGTTGTTGAAAGAATTTAAAAATTTTTTAGTAAAATGTTTTTAAATTACTGTGTATACAAAATGAACACTTTTTAAATATTGACAAGAATTTCATCATTTTTAATTTGTATTCTGTGCAAATTTGTACAGATTCTCCATAAATAAGCAATGTTAAATATCTCAGTAACTTTCGAGTTTGATAACTAAACCACTCGGTAAAACGATATACTTTAACAATTATTTAATCATTTTTTATTGTTCAAACAATTAAGAAAAAATTCAGTAAAACGTTTCAAAATTTACAAAATGAACACTACTAAGAATATATAAAAACAATTCACAAGAATCTCATATTTTTAAGTTTGTATTCAGTGCAAATTTATGAATTCTCCATAAGAAGCAATAATGTTAAATCTCAGCAACTTTGGATTTTGATAACTCTTGAACCATTCAGTAAAACGATTTCAAATTTGACACAGAATTTTTTCATATACATAAAAACAAAATATCAAAAATTTATCAAATTGTTATGCTAAAAAAAATATCGCTCATACGTCCGTAAAATTCCGATTATTGTGTTTTTATTTTTTCCAACTTAATATTTCTTACAATATATATATTTTTGTTTATTGTATTTTTTAATATGTGGTTTTTAGCTGATGAAACCTTAGCGAAATGCTATAGGGAGAGGATAGAACGAGAAACGAGAGAAAAACGGGTCGAACGAGAAAATGCTCGTCGTGACCGTGAGGGATCTCGCGCGCGGGGGAGTCAATCGATGGTATCTCGTTCGCGATAAAATTCATTGAGTCCTGGTGGCGCGAGTCCTCGGAGATGAGGCTCCGATACGAAGTTTACGACTCTCCATTTGCGCGCAAAGTAAAAAAATAAGCTTCCATGCGCGCTCATTGATAAATAAAATAAATACAATTCGTCGATCTCTCTTTATATGGATGAATAAAAAAAAGTAGATATAAATATACAAAAATGGACGATGTGTAAATATACAAAAATAATGCTCGAGGAGTAAATCTTCAGCTCGAGGAGAGAAACATCTCTGAATTATCGAAGATCGACGTAATATTATAATAAATAGCCTCGCGCGATTATCGATAGGCCTGACGGCCTTGGAAATGCCGCGATCTCCCCGAGGTCAAATGATAATTTTTGTCTCTCCTTTCCCGGTTTTTAGAGACAGAGAACGTAACGCGCATCGAGACACTCGCAGGATATTCTGCAGATAAATCCAGATATGCCTGAAAACGTCTAAATTTACGTAAAAATAATATTTTATGTTACATTATTATCTTTTATCACAATCTGTTCGAATTTTAAAAAGAAAACTATACATGGAGAAACGTGAGTGTTCAAATTTTACAGTGAAATGTATATATGAAATGTGAAATGTATATGTGAAATGTATATATGAAATGTATATATGAAATGTATATTGAAAACTGCAATTATTTAACAAAAAAAATTTACCAGTAAAATCTTACTTTTTTATCGTGGCTGAAACGTCACAGTTTTTTGTTCACTTTTCCGAGTTTTAAGTATTGACAAAAGTGTAAAAATTAATTGTTGGCATCGATTTTGATTATAAAAAAAAACGAAAGAAAATTGAAAATGGATTAATTTTAATCCAGTTTATCGAAAGCTAAATTTCAAGTATCCATTACTGATAAAATAAGCGTAAACTATCTTGTCAAAGTGTGTTTGACAGAAGCCAGAGTCTTACGAGAAACTCTTAGCATGAGTTCTCTCATAGAAAAAAATATATAATCAGGGTAAACTTTTAAACAATCTAAAATATTTCAAATGTACAATAGTGTGTAATGTTTAATTATTTATCATAAAAATATATGATCAACGAACTTTGCAGATAATTAATTAATTATAACACTGGTTATGACAATTATACACGTGAGTGAATCCAAGTCAAATTATAACCCAAAAAATTGAAATCATAATTATTTGTATTATATAAATCTTTTGCATTGCGAGATTAGCATATTTAGTAAAAAAGATTTGTTCAGTCTTAAAAGTCATTTACGGTGTCTCATTGATTTGATTATACTGAGAGAAAACCATCGTAGATTTTACTATATATAATAGTGACAACTATACCAATTATTATATAACTATAAGTATACTTCATTTACATCTTGTCCTGGTTATATTACGTGTATTACTACAAAAATATATTTAATTCTATAATAAATAAATATTTTTGAATTAAATATATAAATATATTTAATCCAAAAACATATTTATAAAAGTGACAACTATATACCAATCATTATATAACTAAATATACTTCATTTATATCTTATCCTGGTCATGTTACACATATTACTACAAAAATATATTTAATTCTAAAATAATTGGCACAATTTAGTCACCATATGGAAAAAAATTATCATCGTAAAAAAAGAATTGGACAATTATTCTTCATCCTGGGTCTCTTATTTTCGCCACGTGTCGCGAACCGAAAAAAAAAACACGCAGCATTGTAAAAAAAGCGTGCGTCAAAAAAATATAAAATCGTGTGTTGAGAGCATGAAAAAAAATCCAGTCCCGTCCGGCGTTTTTTCGCTTTATTGTTTTTCATTAATTTTCGATCAGGTTCTCTGGTCGAGCGATCAATTCGCCGTCGAAGCTGCATCGACGAGTGTCGATGATTAAACGCGAGCGTACCGCCGTGGGCACGGGTGCGCAACGCGATTCGCGAATGGTCACCGCCGATATTCCCTTTTTCTCGTTGTTTTTTTCGCTCTCTCTCTCTCTCTCTCTCCGTCTCTCTTTTCTCTCATTCCGCGATTCGTATACCCGCGAGTGGCACTGGCCGTGAAAACTCCGGAGGTCTCGCGCGCGCAACGCTCGAACCGTTAGACCGTTCTTTTTCTCTGATTATTTGACGGCCGTTCGGCCCGTTCGTTTCTCAACGAAATCGAAGACCTAACCCAAGCAAAAGCGAGCTATACATGGCCCCGGACCCGTTAAATCTTTTTTTTTTCTCGTACTCTTTTTTTTTAATTCTCTTCCTTTTTTTTATCGTGAAAGGAGGACGGGCGAGGACCCCGCGCGAGAGGGAGGAGGGAATAAACGCGCGCGCCGGGGAACGATGAAGTCTCGAGCCCGTTTCGTATTATAGAGGCGGTATATTGCCCCTGAACTTGCTCTTTCCACCACATACGAGTGCCATGAACTTCTACGTGTGCACCGATACACACGTATGGACATTTAAACGCGCTTACATTCACAGAACTACCTCAACTCGCCTCTTTCTCTCGCCTCCGCTTCTCCCTTTCCATTTTTCTCCCTCTCATCGCTGCGCTCTCGGCTCTGACCCACTTTCGTGCCTGCCCGTACACACGTACGGGACACGCCGGTGTATTGCGCACCTTTTATACAAAACAAGTGAAGAAATGAAGCATGTGTGCGCGGAGAAACCTCCTCATCGGAGGAATCGATCTTTCATCGCTCGGACCCTCTTTATTTCTTCTTCTACCTTCATCCAAACGCACGTGCTACGTACTGTATACATCTTGCAAGTGTTATTTTTCAATTTGTTTTGTTTTTTTGTTTTTTTTTGTAATTAATAGGAATCGCGTGACAGTCTAATCAAAAGTTTGGCTGTACATGTTGAGTAAATGTTGAATCGTCACTTGAATTTTTTTCAGACTGAATTTTTTCGAAATTTATGCTGATCTTCTTTGACATTATATATCAATATGTGTGCTAAATTTAAAGAGGCTTCACCATGTGGTTATCGAGATATTTATTTTAAAAAATTTCCACTTTTATCATAGGCTCTTATGAGAGATCTAAAAATGCGACGACTTTCAACCAACAATTAATATGTCCATTATGTGAGGCTTCATAAAATTTGGCACACATTTCGACATGATCTCAAAGAAGATTTGTGCAAATTTTTAACACATTCGGTCTCAAACGATTTTACGCGACTTCTACCTTAAGGTGATGTGAAACACCCAATTTTCAGTGAATTTTCGGACAAATCCCACGCTCGTATTTTTCAAGAAAATTAATTGAAATTTGTATATGTTATGCAGAGTACACTAATCTAGTGCATGACATTCTTGGAATTTCAAAAAACTAAAAAAAATGTTTACTTTAATTTTTTAATTTTTTTGAAGTTCCAAGAATGTCAATCTTTTGCACAGCCTATTTCAAATTTTAGTTAATTTGCTTGAAAAATACGAGCGTGGGATTTGTCTGAAAGTTCACTCAAAATAAGCGTTTCACATCACCTTAAAAAAATTATATTCCTTTTTTTCTATATTATTTCGAGTTACCGACTTTATCTCTTTAATTTTCTATAAAGTTCTCAGAGATCAATCACTATATTGTGTCAGTATTCATATAAATACTTTTATTGTAAATAATATATATATTCGGTGTTCCGTGTGACAGTATACACGGAAAAAAATTAATACCAGATATTTAAAGAATACAAGTGAAAAATTAAAAGTAAATGAATCGTTTAATAGAGTATTTTTTAAATTATATTTTATTCCAATAAGTTTCGTTATTATTAAAATGGAAATAAATGCTCATGTAAATAGCAAAAAGTATCAATTACTACATAAAAAGATGACATATTAAAAATTGTAATTATTTGAGTGAAAACTCATTATGGTAAATATTAAAATTTACTAAGTATTAAGTAAAAAAAGCCAAATACACTGTCAAACTTTTTGGGGAAACGTATACATCTCCACAAGTATTTTGTGATCTTCTGGCATCCACGTATAATAACACAATATAATAATTATATAATATATAATATTATAATATAACACAGCCAACGATTCCTTTTACATTTCCATTAGAGTTAAATTTTGTACTTTCTACTCGACACCGTTTTAGGAAATAAAAATAAATCTCAGCCGAAAGAAAAATGACACAACAATAATGAGAAAAAAATATCTTGTCAATTTTTTTTCAATGATATACACAAAAATAAATGTATATACCAAAAATAAATGAATCAGTAAGGTGTTGAATTATGAAAATAAAACCGGCTCATTTTGTACTCTTTGTAGAATATTATTATTGTTTAAAAAATGTGTTATTACTAACACCGCTTTTTTTAACCATTCACACTTTTGCAGTTAACACCGTCAATTTTTTACAGTAGAATACATTTATTTCGTTTTATTTTTCATACTGCAGATGTACAAAGAAGAAAGGTGAAACGTCAAAATTTGTCTCGTCTCAATTTTATTTTATTTTTTTTTTCTTCATCGCGCCATACGTGAGTGTAGAAGTGAGTCTAATGCGAGGATTAATAGTGTACTGACCGGGGTTCATATATAATAGTTCGTCCCGGAGAGTTCTCGTAACCGAATGAACCGTTATTGAATTTCATTCATCAGGAAGAGACGAGTCAATGTAACAGCGCTCTCTCAGCGGTACTGTTAACATCAGACGAGTCTCTCATCTTCGTTAAAGTGTCTCTTCTCGCATTATTCCACGGGACGTGTCGAGGCAAAGTTCAGTTAATTGATCATACGTACTGCGAAGATCGACTACTGTCAACATATGAGTCTCTAGTGAATTTTCCATCTAGAATATTCATTTTATTCTCTATTTTCTTTTTTTTTAAATCCTCTCTTGAGCCTTTACGTACCCAATATATCATTACAGCAAATATATAATTGTTTAAGTTTAGAAATTAAAATTCAGTCTTTACCTTTTTGCCAAAAAGTTGCTCATTTTTTGTGTCTCAGCTGGAAACTTGACTCTTGTCGACGATTTCAATATTTTTATTGGTTAAATTATATTAAATATAAATTTTGGCAAAACGTTAAAAAATTATATTATATGTAGAAAAATATTCCTTTTTACAAATGCATTTTAAAAAGTTCATAAAAATCTTATACTTTCAAATTCATATTCAAGAAAAATGTACAAAAATTTATAAAAATGTTATATTCTTAAATTTATATATTCAAGGCAAATGTATAGATTTTCCATATAGGAATAAGCGATGTTAAATCTTACACTTGAAAATTTGATAAATGTAAATCATTCGGTAAAGTGATTCGAAACAACTTACATAAAAAATTATTTATTATTTTCTCATATATTTTTGACAGTGAATCCCTTAGAAAATTATTGGTATCAGTATATACGAATGAGATGTATTTACACATATATTTACTAATATTGAACGAAAGTTTTTTCTATACGATTCTTGACAAGCATGAAAAACGATAGAACGAGCTTGACACAATGTGCTAATTTTTTTTTCTCTGACGAGTGTTTTTTTTCCTTATCTTATCGGTTTTTTTGCTCTCTCGGTTGGCGTTCATTACTCGATATCTCATTTGAATCGAGCCGTTAGCGATACCGATATCCATGGAGGCGTGTTCGCGAACACGTTCTCCCGGCACGACAGCAAGGAAAATCGTCTCTGATTTTTTTTTATACTCGCGCATGAGACTCCTCTAGATTAATAAATTACGATTGTGCAAGATACATTATTGATTATCAAGACAAAAGAAAGGGTACACAAAAAGTATAATTTTTCAAAAAAACCAGAATTAAAATGATTTATTTTATGAAGAAGAATGTGAGAAATA
This sequence comes from Cremastinae sp. A BG-2022a, assembly GCA_030522545.1. NCBI lineage: Eukaryota > Metazoa > Arthropoda > Insecta > Hymenoptera > Ichneumonidae > Cremastinae sp. A BG-2022a. Next base: position 7,522 of record JAPYYW010002806.1, read on the forward strand.
AAATAATGACAAATAATAAAATATATATAATGGGGTTTTATCGTGCGTGTGTAATCGATCGCCAAAAAGGTCGATATATTTGTGAATAATCGTATTCTTGAGTGTTATTATTCCAGTTATTCCGATAATACTTTTTTTTTATTAATAAGCTGATTCAATGGGAGGACAATTATTGGGGAGATTTAAGCATTGGCAGGGAGCTGTCAATGTAAATAATCGTATTCTCGAGTGTTATTATTCCAGTTATTCCGATAATACTTTTTTTTATTAATAATCTATTTTCATTAAAAAGCTCATTTAATGGGAGAACAATTATCGGGGAGATTTAAGCATTGGCAGGGAGCTGCCAATGTATGAATAATCATATTCTCGAGTGTTATTATTCCAGTTATTCCGATAATACTTTTTTTAAAATTAATAAACTGATTCAATGGGAGGACAATTATCGGAGAGATTTAAGCATTGGCAGGGAGCTGCCAATGTAAATAATCGTATTCTCGAGTGTTATTATTCCAGTTATTCCGATAATACTTTTTTTTTATTAACAATCTATTTTTATTAATGAGCTTATTCAATGGGAGGACAATAATTATGACGGAGATTTAAGCATTGGCAGGGAGCTCATTGAATTAGAGACGATGAAGCCGAGAGCGCATGCATGCAACGAGGCGCAGACCAGTTTGAGGGCAGCCTCCGTACAGAGAAGCGTGCGCACACGAGCGATAAGTCCGCCGCGCTGTTTCAAACTGTATACTCGGGACTAATCATTAGTTTATATAACGAGTCATTTCCCGCGGAGTACGCTGGACCACGTGATATTTTCTAGTCAAGGCGATCCGCTCACCACCGACGTTGTCGACGACGACGTCGTTCAAAAAACAGAAAGATCGTGACACCCGATCGTCCTCCCTCTTCAATTTTCATAACCGTAAATCATTGCATTTTTCGACTCGACGATGAGTCCTTGTCACTTTTTTTTTCTCTCGTTAAATTCACAAAAGGAACTTTTATTTTTTTTTTAATAAATGCGCATTCGCATTTAGAACCAATGTTTATCAAATGAAAACGTTTTTGCCCTTTCTCTCTGATGCATTAAGTTTCTTTTATACAAGGTAATGAAAAAATAAAGAATAAAAATTAATTAATTAATTAAAAATTCAATTTTCATAACCGTAAATCATTGCATTTTTCAACTTGTCATTCTTTTTTCTCTCATCAAATTCACAAAAGGAACTTTCATTTTTTAATAAATTTATTCGCATTTATAAACAACGTTTATCAAATCAAAGCGTTTTTGACCTTTCTGATTCATAAAGTTTCTTTTATGCAGAGCAATGAAAAAATAAAGAAAAAAAAATTAAGGATGTGCGAGTTATATTTTTAAAAGTATGTGCATTGGACAAAGTGTTTGTTTCTATAAATATATATGAAAAAAATTTCGTGCCAAGCTTGAAATCATTTTTCTGAATAGTTCAAGAATCATGGGACTTCAAAAGCTGCTAAGATTTAGCATTGAAAAATATGCATGTTTGGCTTGGCAATGAATTTAACAAATATGAGATTTTACCTATTTGTATTAGTATACATTTTCTGTAGATAGTGATTTTAAAAAGTCTTCATATAATTTTTTTACTTAATTGCATTGGTTAATTACAATTAATCAATTAGTTTTTAATACAAAGTGACAACTATATTGTTTATAACGAAGCTAAATGTATTTTTGGGTCCTGTCTATTATAACTAGTTCCCAAAAATAGCATTACATTTAAATACATTGTTAATTCAGGACTAAAATATATTTTATATTCTATTATAAAAATCTACTTAGTTTTAAAACAAGCAGTTGTCACTTTATAGTAAAATCTGTTATCGTGATTTTTTTTCAGTGCATTTGAATAATATAAAATGTTTAATTGTTAATAAAGAAATTTCAAGTTTCCAATTGATGTAATAAGATATATAGAAAACTAATAACTTTCTTGGTAAAAAGACTCGGCCTGCATTTTTTAAATTAAACGAACGTAAAAATGTACTCTCTGCTGGAATTTTATGGTCTATTCGTTCTCAAGGTGCATTGTCGATTGATACAAAATTAGATGGAAGAATTCGTGTGATTATTTCCATCGGAAATGACGGCAAGTTGGTTTATCAAGTGTTATTTTAAAAAATGATCGAAAGTTCGTTAAGTTATTTTATTTTATAAGCGGTGTTTATATGCCTGTTGTCCTTGAAGGATGACACGGATTTTCTCCGAGTACTTTGAGGCTGATTCGCTCTCTCGCGCCAATAAGAAGACATTAGCCGGCGATGCACGATTTCGCCGGTGCCGCAACTGCGAGAGATTTCGCTAAATCGACCAATCACGAAGATTGCGAGACCTCACGACGAGTCTGCACGTTACGTCTCCACAGAATTTTTCTTCTTGCCATTTTTCTCCGTTCGAGAGACCCTCGCAATCGTGTCCCCGTCGCGATATTCCCTCATTTTTCTCATCCTCTCCCCCTTTATCAAGGGTTTTTTTTTCCTCTTTGTTTTTTCATCTAGAATTTTTCTTTTCTCCTCGCGAGTTCGCGAACAATGAAAGCGCGAAAGCTGGCTCTCCTCGCTATTTTATTAGACAGCCCGAGAGGTCATCCCGTACATTACGCGCAACAAGTTTCGCGATAATCGCGACGCGCGAGATCCGAGATAAAACGCGTTTCGCGAATCGATAACTGATTTATGAAAAATGATTTATCGATGCCTTCGTCGTCGACTTTTCTATTTATACACTTATTTTTTTATCAGTTTTTTTTTCTATTTATTGTTATTATTATTATTTTAATTATCCAATAAATCGAAATTGGTGATAAAATGTTGAAGAGCTGACGTCAAAGGTTCGTAAAATTATGATCTTCGGATCTAGGTCCAACTTTGGATTTAATCAATTACACGCACGTATATAGTCAAATAAACATCGATAGATATTTATGTATAAATTTTACAAAATTGTCTTCTTAAATTTTGCGCTAAGAAAAATTTAATTTAACTAAATTTTTATCAAGGTGACTTATTAATTATTTAAGCTAGCATGTTATTAATTGAAAACTCTTCGCACTGTTTTTTCAAAGAAATTTATGTACATTTAGTTGGTTAAAATGAAAATTTATTCTCATCTGTATAAAATTTATTAGGTTCATGTATAATCCAATAAAATAAATAAATTTCATGGATAATTTGAATTCGATTTAGTGAATAGTTTAAAAAAAAATCTAACTCTAAATTTGCTGAATTTTAGCATTGCTTATTGTACACAATTCGTATATTTGCCCTGATTATGAATAAAATATGTGAGACTTTTGTGAATTTCTTTTTAGACATTCGTATTTAAATAAAATTTTTCTTCTTTAATTGTTGAAACAACAAAAGATTTAAAAATTTTTGAAGAAACATGCTCAAGTTGCCAGTTAATAAATAATATAATGCTGAGCTATTTAGCATTGCTTTTGTTATAGGTAATCTGTGCATTTGCTCTGAATAAAAATTAAAAATATGAGACTAATAATATATGAATTAAAAATACGAGTTGTATAAAAATGCAATTAAAATTTATTTCACTTAATTATTAAAACGATAAAAAAGTTATTAATTTTCGAAAAAACATGCCTAATAATGTATAATCTAAAACATAGAAATAATTATCAAGTTTTTTTTTTAGTAAATCACGGAGAGTCTGAGTTTCACAAGATCAACGTCGAGAATTAAATTTTTCTAAATTTCATAATTTTTTCTGAGATCGAGCCTACAAATATTCTTACAAAATCGGCAGGTTGAAAAATTGAAACCAAAATAATGTATTTTTTCACAAAACATCTTTTTTCTCATAATACAGACTATAAAGCACGAAAAAAAAAAATCAATTCGAGATCAATGCAATAATTTGAAAATGGGAAAGAAGGTCGTCGACGAGATAATTATAAAAGATAGAACCTCGGATCTGCATCTATATATCTGCGGCTCTCTCGCGAGAGAATCCGTAATCAAGCGCGCTTTTTCCTCTCCCGAAGCAAAAGAAACCCCTTGCGGATTGGCCGGAGTGTACGTGTGTACTCCGATAGTCGGTAAATGCCACCGGTTGGCATTATATACACTGTTATACCCCGGCCTGGGCATGGAAGACCTTCGATATATACACGCCACACATCGCGAACCAACTCGCGTCTCAATACCGATATACACCTGTATATTTTCATCCACACGTTTCCAGGAGATATTCTAACTTGTCTCTAATGCGCCGAGCCATAGAAACTAGATACCCGCTTCCCTCTTCTTTTCCCCTCGTTCGTTTTTTTTTGCATCTTCTCTGTCTCGCTCCACGCTTTTTATTCTCCTATTTTTACGTCTCCCTCTCTTTCTCTACTTCTTTTCCATATAACTTTTTTCACACTGAGACACTAAAGTATGGAAGATATTACTGTAGAAAATAAATGACAACTATATATATCGATTATATTATTTAACTGATTACATTTTATTTAGATCCTAACTTAAATATATTACGTTGGAGAATAAAGATATATTTAATTGTAATATAATTATAGTATATGGTAGATGTACCAATTAGTTGGACAGATAAGGATTTTCTCACATTGTCTTTATTTAAAAAATATTTAAACGAAAACAATATGTTCAAATTCATATCTAAACTATTGTCTGATATTTTAGCTATCCAAAACTCATTTTATGTGTTAATTTTAAACAATATTTCTAGTTAATAAATACTTAAACGTTTATGTATGTAGAATGTCTCAATAGTTGGACAGATAATCGACCCTGTCTCTAGAGTTGAGCTAGTTTTTTTCAATAAACTTCTTCATACAGGAAAAATAATCCATAAGATTTTACTGAGAAAAAAATAATTCAAATATTATAAATAATACTATAGCGAAAAATGTCCAACTATTGAGACATGTCGAACTATATTGGGAAGTTTATGATAAAATTTTTACTATCGTGATCAGTGCACCCTTTTATTTCAAACTTTGTAACGTGTATTTTGCAGAAACTGTAAAGCAACGAATCTGGCGAGTGTTAATCCGCCGGCGTTTTTATTGTTATACGTGTGTCTAACGGGAAACTTTGACCTACGACACGATTTCGTACCCGACGTCTCAATCGATTATTCTCGTAAAATGGCAATCGCGTCGACGGGGGTTGAAGGGAAAATAAATCAATTCGCCGAACGTCTCGTGTAATTTTCGTAACAGCGGGCGAGGGTTGGGCGCCGCTGGAAGACAATATTTCGAGGGAGCGAAATAAACGCGGATGAATACCTTAAATATAAATTCGATACAGTGTGTGTAATAATATAAGGTCCAAGACGTATTACATCCCATTAGACTTCTCAGGGATAAACCGAAGTACTTCTCGACTGTATGTTGGAGTAAAAAAGTAAAGAATCCCCGGAATGTCAAATGAAATATAGTCGGGCGTTCGGTGGGAGGTTTTCGGGGGGATCTCGGACGGGTTGGCGAATCGTTTTCGTTCTCTCTTTCGCGGAATAAGCGCGAGATGGTTCTCATGTCTCTCTCTCTCTCGGTTTCCTTCCCGGAGCTCGTTCTCGGGATAAGTCTCTCGAATCCGTGGTGAACGCGCTGGAGGAGCGTACGAGGAAGGAGCGACGAGGAAGAAGAAGAAGAAGAAGAAGAAGAAGAAGAATGAGGAGAGCCGAGGCAAGACAAAGTGAGATACTGTGCGGTGGCTATGTGGAGGACCGCGAGTCGGTGAGCTCTGCTAGACGAACGAGGTGAACGAACCTCGAACCTCCCAAGTGAGCTTCACTCTCGACGTCAGCGATTCTAAGCCCAGCCGCAAGAAAGAGAGAAGGAGAGAGAGAAAGAGAAAAATATATAGTTTCCCTATCTCTCTCTCTGTTTCTTCGCTCTATGATGTAGAACTGTCTGTGTGCCGACGAGAAAAAAAAAACGACACACGGAGAAGCGCCAAAAAAAGCGGTCTGAAAGAACACGCTTGCGAGCAAGGAAATCAAATCGAAAGGACGAGGAGTCGCGAGCCCAAATTATTTCTTTTTCTTCTACGTATTATTCGAGGGACGACAACAATCTGAAATTGGAATATGTCTTGTTAATTTGATTAAACTTGTGGTTAATTTTATGCGTTGTGGAAATTGTAGGGCGTGTTTTGTCAAGGGAAAAAAAGAGAGATGGATAATTACATTTGTAAAAGATGGACGTGTCGATTGAAAAAAATATTCTTCTGTAAACTTCTTCTCCTTCTGCTTTATGTTGGCTACGGTTTTAATCGAAATCATAAGGCCAAAGATATATTCTGTTTCGGAAAGAAAAATTCGTCCTTCAAACTGTACAGTGAAAAAATAATTTTTTAGCAAGTTATTGAGTATTTGTTTCATCATTTTATGTGAAAGGATGATGCAAGTATAATTCTCGCAATATTTGATATTGGGATCTGTCGAATGGCGATATGACATCTGGTGGCAAAAAAACGAACTATAATCAGAGCAAATTCTCTAATTATTATTATTTATAATTCGTGTAAAGTTGCGACTTTTACTGTCAAATATTATAGACAAAGATGTAAAATTAACATAAATTGTACAAATCGTACACATTTAAGTTCAATTTAAAAAACTGCTTGACCTATTGCTTTTATCGAAACAAGAAAATATTTACGATGAGCTGAGAAGGTTTTTCGTTCACTTGGGAATAAATTATCATTTGGATGAACTTGTATTTAAATTGTTTCGTATCGAGTTATGAAAAACGCACTTTACCGAGGTTTAGTTATCGAAAAAAAGATAAAATAAGATTTCGTAAAAGATTTGCATAAATCTTTTTGACATCATATTCACATGTATGTTAAATCATTTTTGGAGAACTTCATCCGTGCGGAATTCAAATTTATTGGTAAAAATCTTTATGTTCTCTTTCGTAAGAATATATATTAAAAATTGCATCTTTGAACAATAAATATGCAAGTTTTGGACATAAAATTTTTTACAGTTTTGAAAATAAATGTAATTACTTTAGATAATACTAAACTTACAGTATATATTTTGTTGTTCTTTAATAAATTTTTAACAATATTTTTCTCAATGAACGATACGAATGTATGTATAAGAAAAATTGCGATATAAAAAGTTTTAACTTTTTACAAATTTGTTAACCGTTAACAATTTTATTTCGTAAACAATTAAAAGCGTCAAATGAATAATTTCACGGAATTCTTTTAAAAGATAGCCAAACTGATTATTTAGTACCAGCACAACTTTTCAACATATTAAAATTTGCTGTTGCACGGTGCATCCAATTCTCATTAAAAATGTTTTTATTTTTTTTTAATAAACAGAAAAATAATAACAAATCATAATTTTTTACATTCTCAAATTCATAACAAATATTTTTTGAGATTTTTTACTCCAAATTTCAACAAGTCCTTATTTTTCAGTCTTTGAATGAAAACATTTTAATATTCTGTGTTTCAGTATTAATAAAAAGAAAATTAATTATCTTAACACACAGCAAATTAATAATTAACTCTCAAAAAGCTCTGAAAAATTTTCCTTTCGTTGACGTCCTGATCGCCCATCTCACAAATCATTCAAAGACCTGAATTCCAAACACTTTCACCGATCGTGGTACAAGGCCTGGCCATGGATATACGAGATACGAAATGTTCGTATTTGTTGAGTGTAAACGTAGAAAAAAAATGCATACGGGGGGATCGTAAGGAGCTCGGCACGTGTGTCTTGTCGCTCGGAGAAGTGAGAAAGAGTCGAGAAAAATAGAAGGAGATAAAAGAAAAGTCATCTCTTCGACGTGGCGCTACGAGAGAAAGAAAGAGAGAGAGAGAGAGAGAAAGAAAAACCTATACGAGTCTCACTCTCTCCCTTTCTCTCTTATTCTTCTTCCACTATGATAGCAGCAGTGCACACAGGTGTTCCCAGAGCACGCGGCCGAGAGTGACGTCTGAGCTATTCGATCTGAGACCTCTCACGCATGTACACGAGCACAAATACATCCTAACGAATCACACCCCTCGCGACACGCACGTCACCTCTTTCTCTTCCTTTTGATGCCGATACCCAAATTATTCTCTTCACCTTGCTCGACCGAACTTTTTTTCTCGCTAATTTCTTTTTTTCCATAAATTAAAAAATAATAAATAAATGGATAGTCACTCTGTCTGTTTTTTTTTCAATTATCAAGATGTCGTGTCAAAAAAATTAATGAAAAAAGAAATGAAAAATGATTTTATTTTATTTTTTCGCCATAAAATGTCACTCAAGATTTTGGAGTGTGTTCCAGAGCGAACGATTCTCGGTTTTTATCTTCCAATTCGTCGAGCACGTCCAATAACGAATTCAAATTCGTAATTCGCTATATTGGTATGCAGGATACGAGACGAATCAGAGAAGAGAAGGAAGGAGGGGGAGTTTTCGCAGATTTAGCTGTAAAAAGTTTGAACTTCGTTCAAAATAAGATGATGCATGGAAGGACAAAAATAATTTTTAATTAATTAACGCTAACTGTATATAAGAAATTTTCGTGGACAAGTTCAATTGAGTGTCAGTTTCAGTTATTTTCAATCATACGAAAAGTGAAAAGTTTAGTGTTTCAAATTTATAACATCGTTTCAAAATACTTGTTAAAAATTGTCGGTGCGAATGTATTTTTATATTTAAAAAGAGATGAAACCTCTAATCAATGAATCGGAATAAAGTGCATTATGCGAAGTTGTATGAAGTCTGCACGTATAGAAGAACAGCAAAATATCAATTCAAACATGTCAAAAAAAGTGTCCGCATTGTCGCTCGTATTTCAAAAAATTCACAAGAATCTCATAATTTTAAATTTGTTTTCAGTGCAAATTTATGAATTCTTTATAAGAAGAAATGCTAAAAATCTTAGCAACTTTGTAGTTTAATAACTCTTAAACCATTCAATAAAAAAAATTAAAAATATAGCTCATACATCCTTGAATGAATTTTTTGAGACAGACTACAAGCAAAGACTAAACGCGATTCCACTGAGAAAACAGTTTAGATACGAAGAGCGAAATAAAAATTGATTTAATTTAACACGAGATTCATATAATTCAACGAAATTTTTGTTTCTGTGCCTTTTGTTCTAGATACGAAAATAAATGTTAGATTGAATGAAAAAAATGTCATGTTAAATTAATTAAACATTTATTTCGCCGTCCGTGAACGCCGTCAGTTTACAGTCGATTCGACCAAACTTTTTTACGAGAGTGTCGAAGACCCGGGTCGATAACTTTTAGCTCCTCGGGCATCACCGATACACGTATACATCTCCGAAAAAGGTGGCCGGCCAGGAAAGAATGTGTCACGAGGACTAGGCGAGGATATCCCGAGGATCTCCGAAATTCGAGAGCGTCGTCCCGAGATGCGGAAAGGAGAGAACAAGCGCGAATGGGAATGAATAATGAGCGTTTCGCGAATAGAATTTATCGCGAGGCAGCTGCCTACGTCGAGACGAAGATAAAGAACGAGTCGGGAGACACATAAACGCTCGTATGAACGTGATTACCGGAGATTGCTGCTGATGCTTGACTCTATAGAGAGAGAGAGAGAGAGAGAGAGAGAGAGAGAGAGAGAGAGAGAGAGAGAAAAGAGAGAGAGAGATGAAGAACGAAGAGAAAAGCGAGAGAAACGATTGGCATGCAGGTCGCGTGGTATGTTGTCCTAGGTCATGCAACAATCTCTCCCTCTCTCTGTATCTCTCTCTTATTCTTCTCATATTCTCTCGTTTTCTCACCTGGATTTTCTCTATCGCTGTCTCCGAGACGAACGCTCGACGCGATTTTCTCGAGTGATGCAATTCCGGGGATTCTTCGCGCAATTAATCGCCCCTCGATTCAACGACGAAAAGTGCCCCCAATATAAGCTCGCTCCCACGTCACCAAATTCACCAAAGTGATCTCCGATATTAAAGAAATATAGATATATTCGTCAGCATTGATATACGAAACGGACAATCGCGTTTCGTTCATTTCGAATACTTTGTATTTCTATCGTTTTATCTTTTGAATCGTTTCATTAAGAAAAAAAGTTAGAAGACAAGTAAAGTAATGAAATCTAGGCTGAGATGTTTGCTAACAAAAGTTGCCAATTTTTCGAGTCTTAGTTTGACTATCAGTTAGAAACTTGGGCATTTTTTAATATTTAAATATATTTTTTATAATTTAAATATATAATTTAATGTAATTTAAATATAATTTAAACATTTTTATTGTTTAAACAATTAAAATAAAAAATGTTAGTAAAACGTTTTGAAATTTTGTCTATACGAAATCAATACTGCTACGAATATATAACAAAAAATTCGTGAGAATCTCATAATTTTTAATTTATATTCAGTGCAAATTTACGAATTTTCCATAAGAAGTAATGTCAAATCTCAACAATTTCAAATTTGGCATAACATTTTTTCATATATGTACTGAAGAAAAAAATATCAAAAATTTACCAAATTCTCATATTTTTAAAAATACAGTTCACTACCCCAATAAGAACGATTCAATAAGAACGCTTGCCCGCTTTTTCGCTCGAGCGCTTCCCCCACTCTGACTCGAGTTC